>PVHX01005128.1:0-116218 GCA_004024805.1 Geosciurus inauris | reverse complement strand
GCATAGTGTCTTGTTCCAACTTGGCCTAATGGATTCAGGGTGATCTGGGCAGTGATGGTCCAAAATGCTGGTATAAAATAAAGGAGGCAGTTTCTTTGGCCACACCTGAATGGGATGCTGGTGCTTGGGCAGTCTGTAGAGACCAAACAAGAAGAAAGTGGGTCACAGGGACCCCCACACACTGCTGGTGGGATCAGATTCCCAAAGCAGCCTCCCTCCTGGTGAAATGGTGATCACTTATACTTTGGTGGTTGCACCCCTACTTCTGGCTGCATCCCATGCCTGTATGTAGCTGCAGAAACCTTTTCCTATGTGGTGGGAGAAGATGAAAGTAGCTTAGTGTTCAAAACCAGGAGAATGATAAGTAAAACAGGATGGGCACATGCAGTGCAATTCCACAAGCTATCGGAAGTCATAAATTAATGTACAGTATCTACAGTGACACAGAAGGGGTTTTATAAATGGTGTTGAAATAAAATAAAGTTAGAATAAAATCTATAGTTTATTACCACTTGTGGAGATGAAAAACAATTGAGTATTTTAAAGAATTCAAAAAATGCAAAGAAATTTACCAAGCAAAGTGAGTGCCGGATGACAAGGGCAATAAGATCCAGAAAACAGGGACATCGACATTGTGAAACCTTCAATAAAACTAGGAGCAAAGGAGTGTTATTTGGCGTTGGGTTATTTAGTTATAAATAAGTTATTTATTGTTAAATGATCTACTTGTCTCTATTTTGTTTATTTATGTGATTATCTCCGTTTGTTTACTGAGTCTGGATGGAGTTTAAAAAGGCAGCAATAAGAAGGTGCAAAAAGCACCACGATGATGCTAAGTACCTATTGATACCTCACTTGACATCTTTGATTTCATCATCTAGTAATGAGTACATGACCTAGTATCTGCTGAGCGTTGATGGTATAGATAAAATTCTAAATTAAAACATGCCAGAAATTTGGGGAATCTTTGCAAACACAGGTGGATTTAAAAGGTAAGAAGTGTTTTGTTTTCTAGAAACATCACAGGTGTCTCCTCCCCAGGAATTCCATCCGGCTCCTGGTCCTTTGGCAAAGATTGGCCTCTATTGTTTTCTTTTTTTGCCTTCTTTGGCTTCCTGGGGCCAGTGCATTTAGGAAAAGCAAAAACCATGTCTTTCTACCTAGATTGCTTAATTTGGAATTTATTTTTGCCCAATCAAGATTCTTAGACATACAGAAAGTTGACTAATGCTGGATAATTATTTGTGCTCTGTAGACCTGGGTTTTCTGCCAATCCCCTTAGGCTTCACTTTCCTTGACGGCAGATTAATACCTCCACGATGTTCCCATCCAAATCTGCAGAACTTGTGAACGCGCCGCCTTACATGACAACGGAGAATTGACGTGTTAAAATGATGGAACTAAGGCTGTTAATTAGCTGGCTTTAGAAAGGGAGATTATCCTGGATTAATCATGTGCCTCCATGTCGTCATTGTAAGGGCCCTTAAAAGTGGAACAGGGAAGCAGGGAGCCTGTGGTGATGGTCCTAGAGATGCAACAGCACTGACTTTGAAGATGGGAACAGGGGACCAAGAGCCAAGAAATGTGGGCAGCCTCTAAGGGAGACCACAGAAGGCAAGGGTGTGCATTCCTCTGCAGCCTGCAGTACCGAGCATAGGGGGCTGGGGTAGTGATTTCTTTCCTTTGCCCAATGACTCTTCTGTTGGAAATCTAATTTTCAGAACTGTAAGAATGAAATTGGGTTGTCTTTAAGTTGCTAAGTTTGTGGTCACTTATTATGGCACAAGGAAAAAATTAATGCCCCCTCTGTGTTTATTATTATTATTGTACACACCTGCTGAGGATGTCATTTTTCTTTTTTAGGGTCCACTGATTTTTGTAAAATCTTTAGTTTTTGGAATAGAAAGGTAGATTTCAGAATAAACTATTAGATAAATTTAGAGTTCTCATTAGTCATTCCAAAATAAGGAAGAAAATCAATGTAAAATATTATTATTTTATGGAAAGAAAAATAAAAACTCAGGCTATTCTCAGTAATTAGAAAAAAAATTTGAAGAGAATTAACTTTTTATTTTTAGTTAATATTCCAAAGTCTTAGACATAACTGGGATAATTTTTTCCAAGATTATATAGTAGCTATAATAAGTAACGTCTGGTACCTTATGACAGTTTTGGGAATAAAAGTATTAGACAAATTGTTAATGATAGCATAGATTGATTACATAGAAAAATGTTTTCTGAGTACATAATGCCTAAAAAAGACAAAGTGAGCATCCCAAGAAATGCCTCCCATCATGAATTTTTTTCTAAGTTTAACAGTTTTTCATTGAATTGGACTGTGTGGGTGTGTGTGTATATGTGTAATGAAAACTTAGGACTGGTGATTATGGCTTCATGAAATACCACAAGTGACCAGTACCCCGTCCAGGCTGAACACTGGAGTACTGTGGCAACCTATCGACATGGATGTGAGAGGGTTTGGTCACCGCTGTGCTCTCACAGCCACCCTGAAGAGGCAGCTTGACCAAACCAGTGTGCCCCCAAGAGCAGTCCTGAACACACGGCCCCAAGGCTCCCATGGCCAAGCAAAGACTTGCCTCAGTGTGACGGAAGTACGCAATACTGAGGGAAAGCCCGGAAACCAGAGATGCCTAAATCTTTTGAGAAACTAAAAAATAGAATGTGATACGTATGATGTGGGGAAACCAGGCAAAAGGAAGGGCTGAGAATTTCTCTGGAAGACCTAGACCTATTTTAGGAAGCAGTTTAAATATGCATGCATTTATTATATTGAATCATGGTTATTTTAAAAACTTGTGACCCTCCTGCTGAAAACTGAAGGGGATGCTTGTAGTTTAGCTTCACACATTAACAAGCCAAGAATATGGTTTTCAGAATGTTTCTTTAAAAACAAAAAGAAAGCAATTATTTTATTATACTACTTCCCCAAGGCTTCGATTCTTCAAAAAGCATCCATACAAATTGCATAATGGAGAAGAATATATTAAATGTAAAGGAATCTCAGTGTTTACTTGGGATTCAATCATTTTGAATACTCCTCGTACCATATGTAAATTCGTTGGAATATTTAAGAATTGTGTGGCTGATATGAGACACTAATATCTCAGCATCATTCATTCTTCTAAGAAAATGAAACTCACAGATATTTTTAAAGTAATTGGATTCCTTATAAAAACTTACAAGAACTGGTGTGGTGGCCTTATGCGGTAACCTAAGAATTTTAGCCATGGAATGAACTAACATGATTGTGCAATAGTGTTAAATGTGGAAGAAATATATCAAATGAGTTTAGGTCAACTATTGAGTTTAGATGAAGTACTGAGGAAATTTACATAAATCTGCATATACGTAATATTTTCCCCAAGTAACTCCACAGAGCTGTGTCTGTTCTGTCTTCCACATTTAACATAGCAAGGAAAGTGGACTCAGAATGTACTGATTTGTCCAAATGATGCATACATATGTAACTTTATTTGTCTAACTAATTTCATCTTGTTCTCTCCAGTTCTTGCCAAAAATGATCTTTCCTATCAAAGGTGTCTCAGACTCTCTGGTTTTAAAATTTAAACACCTTGAGTTAACTACTTAATATTTTAGGTGGTTTAGGCAATCAATTGCGCATGCCGCTGTGGGTGGATGAGTGGAGTGTGTCTGGGGGAGAGGCCTACCTAAATGTCATAAATGCCAGTTGCTTTTCTCATCTTAGTCAGGGACCAATCTCCCCTGTGAATTCAGCCTGCACCTTGCCCACATTGGTGCTGTTGGTTCCTCTACAACCCCCATGCTATTCTGGGCTTCCGTGGTTTACCTCTACAATGATGTCCTTTTGTTCCTACAGTTGGTCACCAGTTAACATCCTCCACAGTAGTTCACTTCCTCTCTGGGACATTTGGTGACATACCAGGTAAATGTACAGACGAGATTGTACCGTGCTGTATGCAGGGCTGTGCTGATCATGGAGGCTCCCAGGAGGGCTGGGCTCTTCCAGGGTCTCCTAGGAGACATACAGTTGGTTTTCCAGACTGTGTCTAGGGAAATAAGAAACTATTTTCTTGTCTAGGATTTCCACCCCAGTGTTTCCTTAGACATCTCTATTCCATTCTCTTTTCTGAGATTCAAAGTTTTACCTCATGTCTCTCTCTCTTTCTCTGATTCATGCCCCGCTGTCTGAACCCACAGTGGTCAGAAAAAACTTCTTCCTGTGGAGTCCAAACTTTCCTTATCTCTGATATCTTTATGTCTCTTCCTAGGACTTAAACTGTGCTCACAAGTGAAAACTGAGCTCTTAATATAAAACATGCATTTTTTTTGCTGTTATATAATCGTCCCACATGCCCACAATACAGCCAGATTTTCAACTCACAGTTTTATAAGGGAATCTAAGGATATTTAATGAGACTTCCAAACTGAACAAGGTTCCTTTTATTCCAGGCTGTCTCCAAAGAAGAGAGGAGAGAAAGTGGGTGATGAAGGGTCCAGATTTATGCTCCTCCTAAAAGGTAGGAGGGAGAAAAAAAATCTTCACCCTTTTCAGATATTCTTCTTAGAGTCAAACTTGGGGTTTTCCACAAACAGAGGCTACCAGGTGGCTGTTGGTTGATGTGTTCTATTTATCTTCAATGTCAAATTAGGGAGGAAAAAGTGCTTTTGCAAGTACCGTGTGAGGGAAGAGTGGATGTACCTGGTGTGGGAAACTGGGATCCAAGCTGGTTTCTCTTTTCTGGAGCCTGACTTGAAGGTGGAAGGTTGATACTTGTTTTTCTGTCACATTGAGCACATCATGGTTTAGTCTGCAAGGCAGCACTAGGCAGAAACTAAGATGTGAGGAAGAGAGCTTGACAGAGGAAACTGGAGGTATGTTTGCAGGAGGAGGGGGCATGGAAATCAGGGTACCTGAGCCAGCCTGCAGGAAGTATGGGTGAACTGTGGATGGCTGTGGGACTGAGGGGGAGAAATGTTCCAAGTAGTTAAAGGAATAAACATGGAGCATATACCTTTATCAGGCAATATAATAAATGAATTGTGTTGGAGTGAGTGGCCTAAGTGTTGTAATTGCCGTCCCTTGGAGAGTGGAGGAGATGAATTACTCCCCATTCTATGAAAGTGCACTAAAGATACCATCTGCAAGGAACAGAGTACCTGATTTACTCCTCATAGCAGGGACTTTCTACCTAAAGTCCTTGAGCTTCAAGGGAACCCATCCCTGTAGCCAGGGTGACATTGTGCATGCAATTGTATGTATACATCTTGGTGCATTTTGTCTTAGGAGAGATTCTGGAGCTTTCAGCAGATTCTGAAGAGTCTCTGAGTCCAAAACATTAAGGACCGTTGGAGCAAAGGGAATGTTACACTCACAAGTCACTTACATCTTGATGCATTAAAACTCCTTTCCTTTTGCCAGAAATTCCGGTCAAAGGGAGCAGTATTACTGATCACAGGGCTTATTTCTGTTTTCATGAATCCTTTTCATGATAAAACTCATACAAAAATGTCCACTAGAAAGAGAACAACAGATACAACAGCGAAAGGGAACAAAGTCTCGCCTTGGGCCTCTTGTGAACACTCTCACAGGGCCTTTTGCTAAAAACAAGCAAGGAATCGTGAACATCTTTAAATCATTGGAATTCCTCACAGAGAATCCAGCTTTGAGCTGAGACCTGTGGGTGAGGATGAACAGTAGCTTCTGATAAATAACTTACTGTAAACGGCAAGTTTCAGTGAGGAATTAACGATTCATCCTCAGGAGACCTTTATTTACCATTAAAACCTGAGTGCCGTTTGCCGTTATCAGGCAGATAGTTACAGGGAAATTGATTCTCCTCACAGAATTTCCCGATGGCCCCAATAAACCATCATGTTCTCCTGGCCTTTCCTTCCTAGGTTTCCGAACTGCTCTGCGGTGGTCAGCACTGTTCTCTCCACAGCAATTAGTAGTAATAAGTAGGAGTTGCACAATTGATGGTGTAATACGCCCGGACAGTGTGGAAGCAGCAGTTATGAAATGCTTCACTGGGTAGAGCTCTTGTATTCTGTGCCTCCCTCCCATCAATTTTCCAGGCAGCAGAGCCTAATGAAGGTACAAAGCAGTTGGGCAGGGACAGTAGGAGCTCAGAGGCAGAGCTTTCTGTCCTGGTCTACAGGACCAGGCCTCGCTTAGTGTGACTGCTCTGAGTTCCTTCTTCCCTTCCCAGCTGGTGCTCCTCCATAATGCCTGAAGAGGTTTTGAGGAAGAGTGTACTGGGGATTCTGGGATGTGCATAATCTTGTCTTTTATCTCTTTCTGATACCCTGGCTTTGATTTCTATCATTTCTTTATGCATTCCTTTTTAGAATTCCCGTTTCTCTGCTATCTACCCATCCAGTCCTGAATGTTGTCAACTTTTTCCATTAGAGTTTTGAGCTGTGTTAAATTGATGGTCTGAAGCTGCGCACAGTGGTGCACGCCTGTAATCCCAGCACTTTGGGAGGCTGAGACAGGAGAATCGTGAATTCAAAGCCAGCCTCAGCAATGGCGAGGCGCTAAGAAACTCAGTGAGACCTTGTCTCTACATAAAACACAAAATAGGGCTGGGGATGTGGCTCAGTGGTTGAGACCCTTGAGTTCAATTCCTGGTATCAAAAAAAAAAACCCTTGATGGTCTGATAATTTCAACATCTCTGCCATAGCGGATTCTGGTCCTGATATTTGCTCTCCCTCTTCGGAAAAATCTAGGTGTTTATTTTGTTTTTTTGTTTTGTTTTTTTTTTTTGCTTTGTAGTATTCCCAGTGATTTTTTGGTTGTTGAAAGGCAAACCTGATACTCTGGGTAAAGGAACCCTGATGAATCAGTCATGTGTGATGTGCTGGTAAGGTGTGTGTGGGGGGGGCGGGGACGCATGTCCTATAGTCTTTTAGGGAGTCTGTGCCTCTATGCAGTGAATTTCACAAGCTCATCTCAGTTAGAGAACCTGAAGTAAATTCACAAAATTGCAGGGGCCCTTTTGCCTGATCTCTCTTTCCCTCAGGAATTTGTGACTCAGCCTCGTCCACAGCCAGCCTTCCATGTTCGCTCAGTACAGCTGGGCTTGGTTTCCATGGAGGCCTCTGTGGGGACTTCTGGTGATGGTGGTGCTCTCTTCCACCTGCCTCCACGTCCCCATGTGATGAAGTGAAGTGTCCTTGACCTCATTCTTCTGATGAAGTGAAGAGTAGAAGATTTTTCAGGTGATGAAGACTTTTATTTGTTAAAACAGAATGGCAAAGTGCGGGCTGCTTGCACATTCACCAGAAACTAGAGTGCAATCTCTAACATAGGTGTCAAAAGTTTTAACTCATTGTTTTAGCAAAAGATTTTGGAAATCTCTGCCATAAAGGGTTCTTCTCTCAGCACTTGGACCAATCTTATGGTTTAATTACTTAGAATGTGCAATGGTTGTCAAAATTATGTCTTTGACTCTGGCTTCTCTATATCACTTTAGATTTTCATGTCTATCTTCCTGCTAGGTTGATCTATTTGAATCAAAAAACCTCAGACTTTCATTTGCTTCCTGTTCTTCCAACAGAATTTCTACTCCCAATTAGTGGCCCTGACATTTACCCACTTCCCAAATTAAGAAAATGGCAATCTGCCTTCCTAGACTGCCAGTTTCCCACTATCCCAGAGCCAGTCAATTAACATGCCTAGCTGCCATTCCTTGGGGTTTCTTGGGTGCATTCAGCCACTACCAGATGATTGCTATGGTTTTAGTCCAGACCATGCAGACTCATTCCTGGACATCATAAAAGCCCTTTAAGGGGTCTGCATATCTTTAAAATAACTTGTAAGGCATCTCTTGCACACATGTTGAACCTATGCTCTTGAAACCAAGTGTGCTCTGATTTATAAAAGGGTTTTTGGAGTCCTTACCGATGCCTGCAAGCAAAGGACTAGGTCCTGGCACAAGTTCTGTAACTATCAGCAGGGGGCTGGAGGGCAGTTGGAAATATGTCTGCCAAACCTAAGGGCAAAGAGCACTTTCACAATGAAAACTTGGGGAAGGAAAGGATAAACTGTTCACATTGACTCTACATCAACTTAGATGAGAAGGGTGACATGGAGGAGGCTTTGGGAAAGGAGGGCAGTCTGGAAGAAGGACTTCTTTCTTCTGAACTGATTGGGCTTGCTGCTTTGTATATAAAAAGAAGGGGACTGGCCTCCAGGGGCGTTAGGTCAGTTTTAACAGATATGCAGGAAAGTGGAAGAGACTTTTGTTGATTTCAACCCATAGCTGTTAACTGACAAATTCCTTCACTCCTCACCACCTCTGTCTTTGTAATTAAATTGAGACATCTCAGAATTTTTCTTTGATCACAGAATACACAGAGTCTCTTCTTCACAGTGGAATGTGGCCTAAGCTCCTAAGGTAGATGGCTTGTTCTGTATTATAGTATAAATCTCCGTTCTGCTCAATTTTGTTCCTTTTTAAGGTGTTATTTTGTCTTGTTAAGAATGGCAGTAGAAGGGCTGGGGTTATGGCGCAGTGGTAGCGTGCTCGCCTAGCATGCGTGAGGCACTGGGTTCCATCCTCAGCACCACATAAAAATAAAATAAAGACATTCTGTCCACCTACAACTAAAAAAATAAATATTAAAAAAAAAAAAAGAATGTCAGTAGAATCCCCTGGCTTCCACCTTATATAGCTAGTAACTAGTTTTCATGCTTCAGGCTTGGTCCCTCTTCCAATACCCTTCCTTTCAAGTGGTCATTCCTCATTGTGGCCCACCTATATGTGAAGGCTGATGGCCTGGACAGCTTCTCAGATGGCACATTCTTGGCCTTTTGTGAAGTTTCCATTCATTTGCTTCTGGATCCACTCATTCTCTTCATGCAGACATCCCTGCATCTCTGCTGAAGTCCACCTGTGTATACAGCAGGAATTCCAAACAGCCTGCCCCAATCTGAATTCCTCCCTGTCCCCTAAACCACTTCTCTTTCTGTTTACCTTTCCTGTGTGAATGTCATTACTGTTATTATCTACCCACTTGTCCAGGTGAAGACGTGTAGAACTGCATTCAGTCTCCTTCACTGCAGACACCCTGAGCAATCCCTTCCGACGGGAACATGTCCCAGTGGCTCCTAGATTTATTCTTGCAGCCTAAAGCTTGCCCTGTGGAACGCCCTGGTCAATACCTCCACTTGGAAGCCTGGAAGACAACCTACATACATATATAACCTTTGGGTAGTCTTTGGTATGTCTCTGCCTCTGCCCTTTCTTGTCTCACTTGACAAGGGGTCATCCTCCCCTGTCCAACTTGACACCTCTTCTCATTACTTCTCACATTGATTCCATCAGCCCAGCATACCAACATTACAGTTTGGATAGGAGGCATCCCCCTAAAGCTCCTGTGTTAATACAGGAATATTCAGAGGTAAAATTACCAGATTATGAGAGCCAGAACCTAATCAGTCCATCCTAGTTTGGATGGGCTGACTGGGTGGTAACTGTAGGCAGGTGGGGTCCGGCTAGAGGAGAGGGATCATGGGGGTGTGCCCTGGAAGGGTGCATCTTCCCTGGGTCCCCTTTCCCAGAGATCTTTCTGCTTCCCAGCTGTACTGAGCCAAGCAGCTATTCTCTGCCATGATGGTCTGCCTCACCTCAGGGCCAGGCAATGGAACGGGCTGACCACAGACTGAACCTCTGAAACCGTGATCCAAGTTAATCTTTCTTACTCTAAGTTGTTCTAGTCAGTTATTTTGGTCACAATGATAAAAACCTGACTAACACACCAATTTTGCATCCCTTGAATTGTAAACCCAGCCACCTCCCCTCAGTTTTCCTGCTTCTGCTGTCGCCTTAATCATTTGTTTTTACCTGGATTACTATCATGGTCTCTGAATATAACATCCTGACTATACTCTTACCCCAACTCCACCCTAAAATGACAGAGATCTTTTGAAAAGAAAATACAGATTTATAACATTAGCCTGCTTAAAATCCTCAGATTTCTGTCCTTTAAAATTAGATTGCACTATAAACGCTTACCAAGACCTGAATATCACATGACACCTGGCCCCTTACATTCTCCCCTTCCTGCTTGATTACTCTTCTCATTTATCTTTGTCCTCACTCTCGAATAGCTTAAGCATTTTCTGACCTCAGGACCTTTGCATGAGCTTTACCTAATCCCAGAGTACTCTTTTCTAGAGATTTGCATGACTCTTTCGCATCATCCAAATCTTGGCTCAAGTATCCTGTTGTCCGAATATAACAAACCTGACTTACCCTAAGAAGGCCCTACAATTTTCCCCAGTTATTTGCTGTGTCATTGTTCTGCTCAGAGTATGCATAGCCCTGAAATAAAAAGTCTTCATCCTATTTTTTTTTTCTTTAAACTCTGATGCTCAGTCCATTGAATAAATCTTTCATCTTCACCTCCTAAACATCTCTGAGATCAGTTCGCCTCTCCAGCCTCACTGTTCATAGCGTGGCTTAGGTCTCTATCATCCTTATTGAGACTGCAGTCATACTTTCTTTCAATCAGTTTCTCAAAACATTGCTGGAAAAATCGCTCTACAGTGCAAACATATCCATGTCTTTGTGCATCTTAAAGCATCTCATCGGCCTACCACTGCTTTCTGGATAAAATCTTAACATTTAGTGTGATTTGCAAGAGTTCCACGTTCCAATCCTTGCTCATTTCCTATCTCCTCATACCTTGATCTTTGCAGTTTCCTGGCCCCCAGAAAAACATTCTCTCTTGCTTTTGGATCTGGGAATGGATCCTTCTCCCCAAACTCCTTCACCCAATTTCTTCCTCCCTATACTTCTCATCTCAGTGGAACAGCCGTCTCCTTCAGAAGGTCTCCATGCAGCAGGCGATGCTGGCTGTGTGCTTCTTCCACAGGTAACTGTAGGGGGCTCTGTTTCCTCCAGCACAGCAATTAATACATGATACTCTAGCAACACCTTGGTGAGTTCCCTGGCTGGGAATAGGCCCTCTGGTGTTTGAAGAAAAGGACTCACATTCAGTGCAAAGGCAGCTTCGCTGGCCTACTGAGAGCCCTCCAGTGGTTTCTCATCATTTCCTGTCTTCCCTTGGTTGATTTCTCCTGTTCTGTACCTTCAAGTGCCCTCTTTAGGCAGGCCAACCAGCCCATGCTTCTCTGAACATATCATGCTGTGCCTTGAGGCCATGTCTAGGATTTTCCTCTTTCACCTGTCCGCTACACTTTCCCTGCAGTTCTTTCCCATCTCTCTCTCTCTTTTTTTTGATACCAGGGATTGAACTCAGGGGCACTCCACCACTGAGCCACATCCCCAGCCCTATTTTGTGTTTTATGCAGAGACAGGGTCTCACTGAGTTGCTTAGTGCCTTGCCGTTGCTGAGGCTGGCTTTGAACTCACGATTCTCCTGTCTCAGCCTCCCAAAGTGCTGGGATTACAGGTGTGTGCCATTGTGCCCAGCTCCCATGTCTCCTGGTACATACGAAGCCTTTTTGTCCAATATGCCTGATGGGAAATGCTGATGTGGACTCCATGGCACATGGAAATCATCCCTGTAGTCTTTTGTAGGCTCAACTCTTCTAGAGCAAGGAGGGCATCTGATTCATGTTTATAGTCATTGGTCTCAGGGACAAGTACAGGTCACATGTTCATCAAGTGGCAGCTGAACAAAGTAGGGGTGGTGGGGAAGGAATGGGACTGGAACTTGTGAAGTGTGATGTTCTTGGCCAGGGGTTTTGAGTGAGAATATGGAAGGACATTTAAATAATGTGAAGTGAACTTTCATCTTATCTTTCATTTCAAGAAGATATTGGTTTGCCTGTGTTCAGTGGGTGGGATGAATTTCTGGACTCTTCTGCATACACCACCATGGGAGTCTCTCCCTCTGGGTACTCCACACGGTGCTCAGGCAGGTGTGTGCATTGATCAGGTCAGTCTCTATGTGATGCTCAAGGCTACCTGTCATATTTCTCTTGGGGACAGCCTTTAATCCAGCCTCTCTCCCCTTTCTGTTCCTCTTCATAGTTTGAGTGCATCTAAGGATTGCCACTTTGATCCACATTGGAGCTGACAGGAGCAGAAAGATTTTCTCCAACTTTCCCCTTTCTGTTTTCCAAGTTGTACAGAGTGGGAAAGAGTAATGCTGAACAAAAAATAAAGTACAAAGTTCCTCACAGCATTGTTAGAAGTTATACTTGATTAAAATTTGAGAGTATTACTTGTAAAAGATTGTCTACTCTATGGAGAAAAGGTCCAACATATGAATTCATAAATAAATAAAAAGAATAATCCCATTTCCCAGAAGATACAGATAAAAAATAGATTTTTTCCTTAAGACAAGTCAAATTGCAAAGAAGGAGACTAAGATCAATTGTGAATTTAAATGCATGCCCATGAATATTATAATTTTAACTGTATTTCTTAGCAAGAGTGAAATGTTTCTGAAGGATTACAGATTAAATTTAATTTCAAACCTCTGTAAAGATAATTCATTAAGTTGAAGGTGCCATTTAAAATGAAATTACTTTGTACACAAGGGCATTCCTGTGGGTTCCGAAATCATTCCAGTTGCTTCTGCATTGAACTTTCAGAAAAGTTGCTTTTCATGCAAACATCGTTTTAAAAACGAGGTAAAAAAATGATTTTGGAAACTGAACCAGCAAGATAGTGTTGCTTATCAACCTGACTTTATTAATTATGTTAACAAAAGTTTCTCAAATGCAAGAAAACATAAATAAAATGGAACTTAAAATCACCAGCTCTTAACATCCACTGGGGATGAGGCCAGTATGTTCTAAGTTCTTAGTTCTGATCATTTTTGCTCTCAATGAATATTCTGGAATAACATTTTAAAGAACTGAATACCATCTAAAAACAATGGAATGGAACAATTAACAAATCATTCGTGCCTACATTTTTTTAAAGAATAATAATCTACATTGCTATATAGCTATCTTCCTATTTGGAAGTTAGGAGAAATTTTTCTTTACAACATTTTGCTAAAACTTTATATATGAGTCAAAATTTGCTGAAAATCTGTCAGTCAAAATAAGCTGTCAGGATTTGGCACGTTTTCCCTATAATATAACCTTGTTTTTCTGGGATCGAAAGCAAATTCTCTTTAACCCATATGAATAAAGTATGATCTGCTGTGAACTTTCTCACATTCAGACTGTGTCTAGAAATCCGTTTACCACCTGTTTTATTTAAGTGACCTAAGTGATCAAGTGAAGAGAACCTTGATCATGATTGACATATGCGAATCCTGAGAATCCAGACTGCCTCAACTTCAAATGACTGTTGAGTTAAATTGTCAACAGTCATTTGTGATGGACTGTCCCTGTGTTCCTCTCTGAGATGCTCTCAAGTCACTGAAGTTCCCTCTGCTTCTACTTCTCAGGTTTGCTTTTGTACAAGTGACACACAGTGTCTCACCCATCTCTTACACATTGAGGACGATTAATTATGTGAAGAGGAAATGTCGAAGCCGGGAGGGCAGGTCAGGGGCTCACAAACCATCTTCAAAGATCCTAGGATCAACCCACACACAAGCATTTTCTAAATTTAAGGATAATCTAAAAATAGTACAAAGTTATTATACCCTTGGCTATTTTTAAAACAGCTTTTCTTTTGGAAAATGTTTGGGAAGGAGCGCTGTTCTATCTAAAGGTCATATTTTAAATATGCATTAGAAAGGAGAATTGAGCTATTGGATGAAACTATTTGCTTTGGGTTTTGGAAGGAGATGATCGGGGAGGTCCCCTGTCTTTGCTTTCAATTGCCATAAGTCACAGGGCTCTTTCCAGTGGTAGAATTCTAGTGCAGACCATACACAATGAATCAAGTTGGAGAAACTGAGGAAGAGAGAGGCAGAGTGAAAGGTGTCTTGAAGTTTCTACTAATTACCTTGTGACTTTAGATTAGTTGGTCATAGTTTTATGACATCAGTTAATGAATACTTTGAGTTGTGAATTATTGACTTAAGTAGCAGAAGAAGGAAGTCAATTTCAGTGTAAGTACAAAGGAGGGCAGCTAAACGGCTAAGTAGGAGCTGGGCCTTCCTTCTGGACCTATCCAGTGCTCCTGCAGAGAGTGGATGGGATACCCGTGTTTGGGAACTTTTCTAGCTCCTCTCATTTCTATTAAAATACCTGTCCAAAAGGTGTTTCCTTGGAGCCTTGGCTATGCTGGGTGGTGGCTCACTATAAATAAACCTAAGCAAGTGTGGTAGAGGATGCTAATCAGATTACTTGTTGTTTCTCTGAGACAATATAACAGCATTTAATTAGAGAAATTCCACAGATAGTTTATTAGTAGAAAACTTTGAATTCCATGTGAGTGCTTATCTAGAGGTGTGGCAGATACTTGTGGACATGTGTCTGTTAATGTTCTTTAAACTGAGCAATGTGTAGGCAGACTCAGCTTGGGAATTCAAGAGAATCGACTTCAATTATGGCATTTTTACTCTCACGTGTGATTATTATCATCAAGATATATATGTGAACACCAGTCTTTTCCAGTTTCATGTTATAGCTGTGTGTGATTCATAGGATTTTTTGGTTTATTACTGCCTATTTAGATGACTGACAAAAATGACCACATTACCTTCCCTAAGGGCTCTGTCCAGGTGGCCTCACTGGTTTCTAGAGGCCGCTACGGGCTTGCCACATTTCTGGTGTTTCAATAAGGCAGAGCAATTCTGTACACATCTGAGCCTCAGTCCGGTTGTTCAGTGGTAAACACCTACTTTAGGGATTTGTTAGTTCCAACCCTCCATGTTTTGCCTTTTGTCCTGTTCTGCATGATTTGCCAGGTAGAGCTTTCCTCACGTTTCTGGGTGATGGAATGGATGATCCTATGTATAGATTCAAGACTGAGGAAGTCTCATCCCAGGAACTCATGGCCCTGGTTTGTAATGGCCACAGCTCGTCTTGGACCTGACAAGCCATTCCTTGCTGCCGTGAGATTCATTACCTGAAAGTGATCTGATGTAGCTGTAGTCACTGTACCTCTGGAAGAAATTAAGTTCTCCCGGCTCACTTCTAATCTTCCTTTTATGGTAGCACCAGAAATCTTGATTTCATTGAACCATTTGTGAAAGACCTTGCCCATCGCACACTATCTAGGCACTAGCTAGTCTGATGGATGAGGAGTCGACGCCCCAGCTTCTGCTCTCCTGCCGTAATAAATGTAGCTCAGTGTCTACCTGCGACAGGTAGAGGTGCCATCAGGGCAGAGAGGAAAGCAGGACATCATAGCAGAGAACTCACTGGCTCTTTTTCATGGTAATGTGTTTGTGACTGCTGAGGGTAATCTGGACCCCTCTTCCATTTGGGAAGAGGACCGCCTTCTCTCCCTCAACTCCCTATCTTATATTTTAAACTGCTATATATTCATATAAATCCTCAATTTTTCTTTTTTTTTTTAAGCTTAGTGCACCGCACATTTCTACTCATGCATAAAAGATGCCCTGAAAATTCCCATCACAGCTGCATAAGTGTTTACTTATTTTTTACTTTTTGAGAATCAGGCTCTGAGGTAGTGCCTTCAAGAGCCAGGCATTTATAGTTTTATTATATACTTCAGCTCAGTTTTCTCCTCTATCCCTGTTTGTTTATCAGGAGAAAAGAGGAAATTAAAACTATTATGGAGAGAGTTTCCGTGGGTGACTAGTTTTAGATATCTAGATATTTTGTAAATAGATGAAGTAGATGGGCTTTTGCAAGGAAATAGAACTAAATGAAATGCAATATATATGATATATTATATCTAACAGATAGACATAATATATAAATATATATAAAATATATATATGAAAAAGGTGCTATAAGAAAGTTCATTGCAAAGTCGATCTCAAGAATATTAAATCACAACTCTGGATTGTGCAGAGGGGAGTGAGGGTGGGGTGGGGCTGTGGGGATGGGAAGGACAGTGGAATGAGACAGACATTATTACCTTATGTATATGTATGATTACACTACTGGTGTGATTCTGTAACACGTACAGCCAGAGGAATGAGAAATTGTGCTCCTTTTGTGTACAATGTGTCAAAATGTGTTCCCCTGTCATCTATAACTAATTAGAACAAATAAAAAAAATAGAAAGGAGACCAATACAATAGAAGAAGGGGATCAGGGGGAGGGAGAGGAGGGAAAGGGGGTTACTGGGGAATGAAATCGATCAAATTATATTGTTTTATTTGTGCACATATGAATATTTTATAACAAATCCAACTGTTATGTATAATTATAATGTGCCAATAAAAAGGGAAAAAAGAATATTAAATCACTAATTTTAAATTAACTGCAGTCTTGATATGAAATAAGTAATCACTAAATTTCTATATTTTAATATGAGATAGTGTTATAATCCTTAGAGTTAAAAAATGATTTTAATGAAATGGTAAATTATCTAAGCTGTACATAAATGAGGCAAATAAAGGTTACATTTTTCCATCATTTTGTGTCTTTGAAGTCATTTTTCTCCTACATAAACTAGTGTTTTGTTTTGAAAAGCTAGAACAAGGAAGTAAAGGGGTTTCATATTAATATCCTAAATTTGAAAACGCTTAAAATGATTCAGAATGTAAGAAATTTTAAAAATATGTAGCTTGGCTTCTTCATAACGGAGAATAATTTCTGAGTTACTCCTCCTGTAGGCATTATTGTTGGCCTCTTTTGAAGTGGATATTTAAGAACCAGCCTGGAAATTCACCCTGTGGAGTTTCTTGTGGATGATACTCAAAATCCAGTTGTTTCCAAATGCAATTATGACAATATATATGGGATACTATGAACAGGTATTATTTAATTTTTTAAGCTTTTAAAATTATTAGACAGGAAGTGCTGAGGTTTCCTGGAAACTGTTTACAGGCCCATTGAAACTTTGATTGTCTCTGACTAGCTTATTTAGAGCTGACCTGGGTGGACACCTTCTCTAGGCTTGTTCAAGACTGCAAGGTAGTTCACATTTACAACCTCAGACTAAGCCAACAGCCCAAATCATCCAAGTTCTTGTTGCCAGGAGATCACAAATTTCCCATCCTATCCCCAAATTCTTTCAAAAGAATATGTTAGTCCATGGAACACTGAAACTATGATAGTTAAGATCCCAGTTCACCAAGCAGAACAGAACATGTCTGAGTTCTTTCCCTTTTTCTCTTTCTACTTATTAGGCAAGTCAGGTTCATCTGGCTGTTTTACAGAAAGAATAAAAATACAGAATAATTATTTGAGATAGTACAAAGATTTCATTGTGACATAGAAGATGACTAGGTTAACAGAAAATCTCCTGAATTTACTGAATTCCATTATAATATTTGATTTTGTATTTATTTTAAAATCAGACTGAATGCAGTAGTATAATAACATGTGTCTTCCACACTGTTGTTCTCGTGCACTTGTTCATGTGAGTCCTCGCAAAGGCAGACCAATCTCTAGCAGAAGTGTGGTCAACACTAAGCCAGTCTTCTAGTGACTTTGAAGCAGTCAAAGTACCTGAAAACGCCCAGGGGGAGAGGCAGAGGAGGTAGCTTTCTTGAGCTACCACCATGCCATCAATAGACATCTAATGTCCATCAGGCATAACTATCTTTTACAAAGACAGTTTATAATAAAACAATTCCATCAGTTAGTTTATACCTAATCAACCTGATGCTGAGAGTGGGGATTTTCAGAAGTTCATGGATGTGCCCAATTGAATACCATTATAGATGCTCCTGGGAGAGAACCCACATGCCCTGAAAGAATCTTTTAGGCAAATGATTCTTTATTTGGTGGAGCAATTCATGTGACCAATGCTGCATTTTCCACAGTGAGATGTTACTTTTAATATGCCTTCTAGAGCCTGAGACTCTAGCCTATCTGCTCCCTACACTGTGGAAAGGATGCAGCTACAATAGTGGTTAATCATGATCTAGCGGGATAGTACTTCATCAGAAAAAAAAAAAGTCCTCTCTTGATACAATTTACCCACAAAACTTTTAGAGGAAGCCCTGGAGTTGTCTAGAATGAATGGAATCAAAATCCAATGCAGTGTAGATGCAGTAATTTTCTATTTCATCACACCTATCCAACAGATTAATATAGCTGTCATTTGTCACAAAAGACTTTTGGGAAAGCAAATGCAGGATTTTGCCTGTTAGCTAGAAATCTACTTGGCTAGAAAGAAAATTGCTGGGGAGGGTAGAGAATAACTAATCTCCATTCTTGCTTCAGAAATGTGCTTGCCTTGCATTCTCTTATATTAAAATAGAAGAACAGAGAGGGCCGAGTATCCAGGTGATCTATCCTGTCCTTGGGGTCTGGAATCCTATTAGTGATGCCTCTGCAGTTTCATATTAACTGCAACACTTTCAAGAGCTCTCCAGAGATTTCCTCCTGACCAATGCCACCTCCATCTCAATAGAACTCAGAAATGATTTTTCAAGGTCCTTAAGTTTCTCCGTCCTTTTTATTTTAAAGCACTGATGAAGGTATTTTGGAAGAATTAATGGGATATTGTATTTGGGGGTGAAAATTACTGACTCATCTAAAATAGTAAAAATGAAGACTTGTTCATGAAATCTGGTTTAATTTTCTGAATTAAGAACTAAATTTACATTAGTATGGAATTTTTCAATATCTTTTTAAAATTTCCTGACACTTCCTCTGTTTCTTCTACCAAAGTTCCATGACAGAGGAACAGTGTGTCCTGTTCACCCTTGTGCCGCTAGATGCACACAAGATTAGCTGATGCTGAAATATTTGGTAAACAATTGAAATAATAAATGAACCCATAGAATATGACACGAGCAGAAAATACTGTGAGAATACAGGTGTACGGTTCTCTCTTCAGTGTTAAGATTCTTGGAATTTGACCAATAAAAATAGGGAAAACTACTTACTAAAATTGGGAATGACTTCTTTCTCTGAGGCAGGTCTAATTTATAATTCTTTTTAAGTTGTCAATGATGCAGAGTTTCCAATATAATCAAAGACCTGGCAGCAGCAGAGTTTATTTTACTGTTCCTTTCATCTCTGCTAATAGCAAGATTGTACAAAATTCTGAGAGCACCATGGTGGTGGCGTTAGTCTTCTGTTTACATGGCTTTAGTCCTTGCCTTATGAAATGAAATTTTGGAAACCTCCATCTCTCAGCTCTTTGGGTAATAGACCTGGCATTAAAAGTAATCACAACAACAAACTAGCTGTTTCTAAGAATGGGGAAACCTTAACCCATCTACTATGGTATTTTAGGATTGAAATGATTGGCTGATACTATCAAATCATAATCTTGCTACTTTACTTCTGTCATCTTTATGGCCTTTCCTTGCAAATTATAATATTAAACAAAAGATTCACACTTTTTTAAAAACAGCTATATTGTTTAGGAACTTCTCAACATAACATGTTTGAATTGATTCAGTGATATGAATCTTTTGTAAAGATTCAGACATTTTAGTGTGACTTACTGGGAAAAAAGTCATTATAATTTTTTTCTCTAAGAAAAAGAGAGAGAATCAAATATCTGGTAGGTAGTAAGGGTATTTCATGCTTAGAAAACCCTGTGTTCTCTGGGAATGGTACATCAGCAGTGGCTGAAAAGATGTCTTTGACATCTTAGAAATGAGAGAAATCACTGCGGGATAGACAGTTGCTGGAGAAACATTGAAAGTAGCTTTATGATCTCCACTGTAATGAGACACAAGGAGCTGGTCAGTCACAGGTGGGCACCCTGCAGCTCCATGTGAAGCATTGTGGCTTCCAGAAGTAAGGGCAGAAAGGGAGGCAGATTGTGTATGGCTGGAACCAGCTGATGTGTACACCAGGTACTAAGTTTGGGGATAAGAGTTGAACTCGACTCTGGATATGGCTAAGAGAAGCTTGTAGACTGACTAGTGAATTGGAAAAGCAACTTCCTGACTTTCTCTGTCTCAATCATTTTCCACCTTTGAAAACTACTTTCTTTTGAGAACTAAAGTAAATTGGACTAAGGTTAACTAACATAAATTTCTCACAGTATATATGGTTTTTGGTATATAACTAGGGGCATATGACCTTGAACCTCCTCGGGAACTAAACATCGACAGAACATACAATTATAGCACAGCATATGCCTGGCTGAACTGTGAGCAGAGGGCTGTGGGGATACCAAGGAGTAGGAGGATGTTAGCAATGACTCCCATACTGACCAACGTGGACATGGTGGAGGTGACATTTGAACAGTTGAGTTCATTCCTCATACTAGGACCTGTTATGGTTTGGATATGGGGTGTCCCCTGAAAAGCTCATGTTAGACAATAAAGGACTATTCAGAGGTGAAATTATCATTCGGAGAGCGGAACCCTCATCTGTGTAACCTCCGTCATCAAATGGGTTGATCATTTGAATGACCTGCTAGGTGGCCATTGTAGCCAGGTGGGCATGGCAGGAGGAAGCAGGTCTCTGGGGTATGTCCTTTGGGATTCTATGTGTCCTTGGCATCTTGGTCTCCTTCCCAGTGGCCATGAGCTGAGAAGCTTTCCTCTGACACACCCCTCTGCCATGATGTTCTGCCTCACCTCAGGCCCAGAGCAATTGAGTTGGCCAACCAAGGGCTGAACTTCCGAAACCATAAAAAAAAGGAACTTTTTCTCTAAGTTGACCTTGTCAGGTATTTTGGTCACAGCAATGAAACATCAGCTAACACAGTCTGTATTGTGTTTGATGTGATCCTTTTGGTGCCAGCTTCATGATCCCAGTAATACCGACTGGTAAGAGGAATGTTCCGTGGCCTAGCAGCCATAGCAGGACGGCATGCTCATCTAGGTTTGCTCAGCTTTGCAGCCTCGCTTCTAGCACAGGGCTAGGCACATGAACACTCTCAGAAAGAACACTGGCTGAGTACATTAGTAAGAGAAGGTCCTAAAATTCATAGAAAGCACTGAATTATCCTGCAGCGCTTGAGGGAAAACTTAGAAGAAATTTATTTCTGACCCAAATTCCTTTCAGCCAATAAAATATATATATATATATATATATATAAATGACTCTTTAATTTTTAATTTTACTTCCAAGTGAAAATAGTTGTTTTATTTCTAATATTCCTCCAATGTCTCATTGCTATGTTCTTGCAGCTTAAAAATTATATTCAAGACAAATGCAAAAAAATATATACTAAAATAATGTAAGCTTTGCATAAGAGATAACTGAATTTTCTCTGAAAAAGTTTTTTGTACTTTGTCTTTTAAAGAAAATATATATTTAACATATGATTGGTATAGATCATGTGGTGTAGATATAAGTTTAAATAATTTGCTATTCCCCAAATATTTTGAGTTTAGCCTATTAGTAATAATGAGAGTTCAATGGATAAATAAATCTATTCACTAAATTCAGGCTGTTCTCCTTCGGGGAAGCTTTAATTAGATTTTAGCTAGAATAGTGAGTTAAAATGATTATTGAGGCCTTTTATTCTGTATATAATTATGTGTCAAGATAATAAGGTGTGTTTTAGGTATTTCAAATGTAGATAACAAGAGAGAGGGATGCAGCTTCAACTTAGCTGTTACCAATACTGATGAATTTCTATTTACTGGTTGGAAAATACATGTTTTCATTGCTTATGTATTTCATAATTAACACCAGATGTGCCCTAATAAGAATGGATTATTTCAACCAAAGTAAATAATTCACTGAATTATGAATGAAATGCATATCTGGTGTGCCAAAGTGAAAGCATTAACCAGTCTGCACCTTTTCCCTTACCCCAACTGTTTGCAGATTGTCTCAACATTTAAATCTATAAGCCACTTAGCATTTGACAACTCCTGCTGAGGCAAAGGTTTACCAATGCTGCATAATAGATCTGTAATAGATTGTTCCAGAGCAGAGGAAGATACATCAGACTTAGGAAGAGAAAGGTGGAATGAACAACAGCAAAACCTCCCTCTCCCCCTGGTGCATTCTATAGCCTTTAATAACCATCACTGTAAAATTCCCATGCACCCTGGAAGTTCCTGGTCCACCTTGAGAGATTATGTCTGTGTGTACAAAGGATATAAAGCCAGAGAATTAGTTTCAGACAGAGACATGTTTGAAAGTAAAAGTGTTGCCTCTTCTGAATTAAAATAATGCAGATATTCTTTGATAGTGAAATAAATTTGACTTTAATTCATACAACTTTAAATAATTAAGTCTATATTTGGTGTTTTATGGGACATTGCAATTAATATTAAAGATTTTAAATCATGCTATGTATTTCTTTTAGCAAATTTTACTTTTACATGTTATATTATATACATATTATACATGCTATACATGTTATATTATATTTTATATAATATTTTATATATTATATATATTTTATATTTATATATTATATTATTATATTTTATATATTATATTATATTTACATGTTATATATACATGTTATATTATATATAACATGTATATATTATATACATATTAATTTCACTTAGTCACATTTAGATTTCCAACTTTCTATTAGATAGACATTGTTCTTGATTCTATTTAAAATACACTAACTTTTATCTGGAATAAAATTGAAAACTAATACTTGAAGGAAATAGCTATGTTGTTGACACAAATTTTAGCACATGTACGACATGTTTTATTGGAGATGACTAAGTTGATTTAATGGTCAGTTAAGGGGTACAGGCCAAGTAGATATTGGAAATGACTTGGTCCAGGCTAGAAAGCCAACTTAGTGTCATCTGCATAATGGTCACTTTCTATGTCCATGTTTATATCTCCATTTTTAAAGAATATTGAACAAATGGTGAAAATGCCTTTCATTCTTTCTTTCTATAACAAGGCAAATGAAAGGTGCCCACAAATGGTGTGGACCCAGAGGGAGCAAACTCAATGGTGTCTACTTTTATTTGATGAAGTAAGAAAAGCAGTTAAAATTGGGAATTGCCCATTCTTGGAGGTCATATATCAATTTTGTGTGTGTGTGTGTGTTTGCCTTTGTTACTTTATTAAGAGGGCTTTTATTCTGTAATTATGTGTCAAGATAACAAGGTGTATTTTGGAAATTTCTTATGTAGATAATCAATAGAGAGGGGATGCAGTTTCAACTTGGCTATTTCCAATTTCCAAAATTCTTGATGAATTTCTATTTGCTATTGGAAAACACATTGAAGATAAAGCAAGCTGATGCAGAAAGCTTTTGGTTATGATTGATTTTGTGTTATGTGTGAAGCCAGTTTCAATTCTTTCAGTGAAAAATGGACTTGATAAAAAATAAACTCAGTTTGCATATTTCTCTAGCCATGATAAAGTTGATATTTATAATTGTTTTTTTTTTTGTTATTTAAAAAAATTTTGCAATTCTACCATTATGTCATTTGATTTATGGTGGCTGTGATCTACCATAGTTACGAGATGAGATATCTTGTTTAAAAATAAGACAGTTGACATAAATTGACAAAGCCCTTAATTTTTTTGCTGTTGAATAATCTTCCAGAGGTTCATCATTTCTCTCTGTGATATTGAAATAGCCTCTCCTGGTCTTCCTGTCCATCTTGAGGTTCCAGTCCCTTATCATTAGAGCATCAAAAGTAATTTTTAAATGAAAACAGATTACATTTAAACTCTGCTCAAAACTCGCAAACTGTTTTCATTATCCATAAAAATACATACACTTATATATATATTTATATATATTTTTTATCAACCATCTTTACTATACCCATTCCCCTTTCCTGCCCCCCGCCTCCCCCATGTCGCGTCCAGTGTTTCTCTATTTCTCTTATGTTTCCCATCCCCACCTCCCTTATTCATCAGCATCCACTAATCAGAGAGACCATTCGGCATTTGGTTTTTTATATATATACTGTTCATTGAAAGTGCATATAAAGGTGTTTAATATGAAGAATGTAATCTGCTTATAATTTTGTGCAAAGTTAGAAAAATTATGATTGTAACAATTTTTTTTTCTATTTGCCTCAACTAATGTTTTCAGTGAACAGTGTGTACAGCTTCTGAAAATTTGTTTTTTTCTGTTATGTTTGATAACATGTATTAAAATGCAACTTTTGAGAAAAATAAAAAAATAAATAAAATAAATACATACACTTCTTTCTGAGACCTCCAAAGCTCTTTGAAACTTGGTCCCTGTGAGGTCTTAGTCTTCTCGTCTGGTACTTGGCACCTCTGCTCGGTCTTGATCACACAGTCATCTGAATGAGCCTTAAAAGTTCTAACCTCTTCCTCATTCAAAATTTATCTACTATAGGAAAACACCTACTTTCTTTTTATTACCTTTCTTCAAGTGACAGCAGAGTGTAGAGTAACACAAAAGTCTACTAGAATGTCATTTGATTTATGGTGGCTGTGATCTACCATAGTTACGAGATGAGATATCTACTAGAATGTAGTAAAAGCCTGCTTTTATCCATCTTTAATTATTGGAGCAGGAAACTCAGGCAGCCATTTCTAAAATTATTTTGTCCCCTTAAATAAAATCATTGCAGTCATTTGAGTGTTATGTCTTTTGAGCATGTAAATTTTTATTTCATGATAGAAAAATTATTTAAAGTTTTAAATTTATTGCTATTTCTATCATCTCTATGCCTATTTCAGAAAGGCTATGGATTAGCTTTAGAAAATTAAGTCCATTAGAATTTCAGAAAATATGCTAAATATAGAAATGCCATTTTTCTGTCATCAGCAACTCTTAGTCTACTAATATGGCACCATGATACAGTAATTACCACATCAGACTGAAATCAATCAATCTATCATCTATCATCTATCAATAAACTCTACTTTTGGTATTAAATAAATAATATAATAGTCAGGTTTCAGAACATCAAGTATACCATTAGGAGAAAAAATTCCTTTTGGCTATGCTCTTGCCAGTGCAACTGAATAAGTCACTGCACATGTTTTGTTTTTCATAGTCATCTGAAATAAGCTGATGGTTTGCCTGGTGCCAGTCCCTTAGGAAGATCAGGCAATTGGTTTGATAGCATCCGTGAAATATTCTGAAGATCTCACTACAGGATGTTCTATACTGTACACGATGGATTATTGTAATCATCATCTCTATCTTTTCTGCACCTAGTAGAGCATGCTATTTGCCATCCATCTCACACTGGTGTTGTGGGGATTAATGCGATAATATCTATAAGGTACTTGAAGCTCCTTGAAATCAAGGGGTTATGCAAGTACAGGGAATCTGATTATTATTAACCCAGTACATGATGCTGCCTCCTCATTGTCCCTTTCCATCAAGAGTAGATGTAAACACTTGAGCAAATTCACACTGACTGAGAAACAGTAATTTAACATTAAGTTGCTTTGGAAAAAAATGTGTGTGTGTATGTGTGTGTTTGTTTTGAAATGTCATTTGAATTCCATCTCTTAGACAAACATTTCCATTCAAAATTATATTGGTTATGTTAAACATAAAGAGATAGGATTAGAAGTCTTGGGTCATGGTTTATAAAGCTGAATGTTTTGAATCAGAACTCCATTAGGAAAAAAAAAACAGTAATAAAGTAAGATATAAAATCATTTTAGTAGTCATTTTGTAGTCTTTGTGAAAAGACTATGTTTAACTGCTTTTAGGGTTTTATTAAATGTATAGAAACTTTTGCAATAAAAGCCTGGATCGATGTTTTAGATAAACGTGTGTGTGTGTGTGTATGTGTGTGTGTATTTCCTTTCCTGTTATATAAAATTTCTTCTAATAATTTTTTTTTAAATATAACTTTATCGTTGTTTATTTTATTTTTTATGTGGTGGTGGGATTGAACTCAGGGCCTCATGCATGCTAGGCAGGTGCTTTACCACTGAGCTATCTCCCCAGCCCCTAAGAATTTTAATATTTCTTAAATCAAAAATAGAATTTTGAATCAGAAGGAGGGTAGGAGGTATATTAATATCAATCAGAAACAAATTATGTATAAGAAAGAATTAGAATTAAGTGGCTTTACCCTCTCTCTCACCATGCACAAAACTCAACTCAAAGTGGATCAAGGACCTAGGAATAAGACCAGAGACTCTACGGCTAATAGAAGAAAAAGTAGGCCCAAATCTTCATCATGTCAGATTAGACCCAGACTTCCCTAACAAGACTTCTAAAATGCAAGAAATAAAATCAAGAATCAATACATGGGATGGATTCAAACTAAAAAACTGCTTCTTCGCAAAAGAAACAATCAATGATATGAGGAGACAGCCTACATTACGAGAGCAAAATTTTGTCACACGCATTGCAGATAGAGCACTAATCACCAGAATATATAAAGAACTCAAAAAACCTTACACCAACAAAACAAAACAAAACAAAACAAAACAAAAAAACCCCAACCCAATCAATAAATGGGCTAAGAAGCTGAACAGACACTTTTCAGAAGATATACAATCGATCAACAAATATATGAAAAAATGTTCAACATCTCTAGTAATTAGAGACATGCAAATCAAAAGTACTCTAAGATTTTATCTCACTCCATTCAGAATGGCAGTTATCAGGTATACAAACAACAAAAAGTGTTGGCAGGGATGTGGGGGAAAAGGCACACTCATACATTGTTAGTGGGACTGCAAATTGCTGCAACCAATCTGGAAAGCAGTATGGAAATTCCTTAGAAAATTTGGAGTGGAACCACTATTTCACCCAGCTATCTCACTCCTCGGTCTATACCCAAAGGACTTAAAAACCAGCACACTACAGTGATGCAGCCACTTCAATGTTTATAGCAGCCCAATTCACAATAGCTAAACTGTGGAACCAATCCAGATGCCCTTCCATAGATAAATGGATAAAGAAACTGTAGTATATATATATACAATGGGATATTACTCAGCATTAAAAGAGAATAAAATTATGGCATTTGCAGGTTAATGGATGGAGTTGGAGAATATCATGCTAAGAGAAGTAAGCCAATCCCCCCAAAACAAAGGCTGAATGTTTTCTCTGATAAGTGGATTCTGATCCATAACGGTGGTGGTGAGGGCATGGGATTGAAGAATGAAGGAAGTTTGGGCAAATGGGAGATAAAAGAGGGGAGGGGAATCGGGGCAGAAAAGATGGTGGAATGAGATGGACATCATTACCCTAGGTACATGTGTGACTGCACATATGGTACAATGCTGCATTGTGTACAATAAGAGAAATAAAAAGTTGTGCTGCATTTGTGTGCAATGAATCAAAATGCATTCTACTGTCATATATGCCTAATTAGAATAAATAAATTAATTTATTTAAAAAAAGAATTAAGTGGCTTCAATACTTTTTTGAGAAAAATACACAAAGAATTCTGCAACAGCAAGAACACTTCATTACAACTTTCAATACCAGTGCTTATTTACCTTTCCTTCTCTTTCTGCCTTTGTATTCTTCTCTTCCTCTTATCATCCCTACTTCCATCATCTATCTATCCATATGTATGGATCCACCTGTTTATCATTTATCCATCCATCCATCCACCTATATTAATTACGATTCTCCATAAACACAGAACCGATAGGATAGATAGGTAGAAGAATAGATAGATAGATAAACATATAGATAGATAGATAGATAGATAGATAGATAGATAGATAGATAGATAAATAGGTATAGATAGATAGATGATAGATACACAGGTAATGGGAAATTTGCTCACACAATTACAGAGCTTGAGAAGTCTCATGATCTACCATCTGCACATTGGAAACTTAGGAAAACTGGTTGTATGGTTCCATTAAGGATCTGAAGGCCTGAGAACCAGGGGCGCTACTTCAACTCAGTTCAAAAGCAGGGGAAACAAATGTGGCAGCTCAAGCAGGCTGTTGGGAAAAGCATGAATCTTTCCTCATTTTTTTTTTTTTTTTGTTCTATTCAGGTCCTCAGTAGGTTGGATAATGATGACAATCCATGCTTCCAAGGACCATGTGCATTATTGAGTTCACCAATTCAAATGCTAGTGTTATTCAGAAATACCTTAACAGACACACTTAGAAAGACATTTTAATATAAGCACCTTATGGCCCAGTAAACTTGACATACAAAATTAACCATCACATCATCTACCTATTTATCTATTTAATTCTCTTTGTCTTTCAACTATCTGTACATATTTCCATGGAAATCAAGACCAGCTGTAGCATTTCACAGTGGTTAGTAATTTAGCTTTGACAGGATGACTTCGTCCCAGAGCCTCCACTTAGCAGATGCATACCCTCCACAGGTCATTAAGGCTCTGTGTTTTGGTCTCTTCATGTGTAAGAGGTTAACCATAGTCCACCTCCAAGGAATGTTGTGAAATTTAAATTTAAGAGAAAGCTACTCCTAAAGCATCTCAAACAGGATTAGCAAAGAATAAATACTCAATAATGTTACCTATTAAGAGTAATGGTAATTTTTATAATCATCATAACTCTTCATTCATTCATTTATTGTCTACTAGCATCTATTAACTGATCATTATCATTTTTCAATAGATGTATGAAAAACACTGGATTTGTGTCCAGATGACCTGTCATTTAATTTCTCTCGTATATATATTTTGCCACCTTGAAATTTTCACCTATTTTAAGCCTACTTCTCGTTTCTAAAATAGGAATGACAATTTTCCCTCCTTGTTTCACAGTTGTGAGCGTCAAACACTATAACAGATATAAAATGTTTCATATATTGTAAAAACCTGTGGAAACATGTGTCTTGCTATTGTCTTTTGCTTTCTACCTCTACTTCTTCTTCTTTATTTTTTTAAATATATTTTTAGTTGTAGATGGACACAATGTCTTTATTTTATTGCCTTGTATGTGGTGCTGAGGATCGAACCCAGGGCCTCACGCATGCGAGGCAAGCACTCTGCCACTAAGCTACAATCCCAGCCCCACCTCTACTTCTTTGAGATGGATTTGCTCAGTGTATTAGGTTGTCATCACTATAACAAAATTGTGAAGATAGGCTACTTATGAAGAGAAGTAGATTGATTCAGCTTAGAGTTTTGGAGGCTCAAAGTCCAAATTGTGTGGCTCAGGCTTGGTGAGGGCTGGCCCTTGAGTGTATAACCTCATGGCCTGGGCAGCAAAGGCAGGAGTGTGTGTAGGAGAAAGGAAGTGATTATATGTTGAATAAGGTAGAGACAGAGGCAGGTGGGACAGGGACTCAGGCTTTTATAATCATCATCCTGTGAGAACTATCAAGACTCCTAGGGAAACTAACTTCTGAGAACACACGCCCAATGACCTAAGAAGCCCTCATTAGACGCCCTTGCCCAAGGTTCCACGACCCTTCCCTATAGTACTACCTGAGGACCAACCTTTAATCATAGTGGACCCTAGGGGTCACTCAGACCACATCACACCATAGCATTCTGGTTTAGTGTCCACCATACATGGTGGGTGTTGCCAAGTCATCTCTAGTTGCCTGTACGTAAATTGTCATTGATACCTCCATATAGTTAAAATTCTACTACTTTCCCTACACGCTAAACTGAATTTCTCAATTATTTTTGTTTGCTATTATCCAACTTCTAGGTTCTTTAGGTTTAAAAACTCTGTGTCAGTTCAAGAGAAGTGAACACATCATTCTCCCACTTGAGTGACTTCCATGGCTGACACTCACTTCCTGATTCTTCACTTTGGTGGTTAAAGCTTATTTATTGTACAGTGGATAATGTTTTTAAGTGACAATTGTGGATACTGCTACATATGTCCTCTGCATTCCACAAAACTGGACAACTTGCACAATCGTGCCTATGTTCTCTCCCTCTGAGGTCACTTAGTCTTGACAGCTTCCTGTCATGCCCTGACTCTCTAATCATATGTCAATTAAAAGACATATTATGTGCAAAAGTGCCAAGGAAATATATGCATACTTAATACATGATCTGAAAGTTTTTCTCAGCCATCACATCTGTGAAGACATTGTTACCTTCTGCCACTGTGGATGCTCTCTTCACATCTTTTTTTAAATTTTTTGAGTTTACTGTATTCTGTTCTGCATCATAGTTATATGTATTTGCTTTGATATAATTACTGTTGATTAGAGCTTTGTATACTGATTTTGGTTTTTTTTTTTGTGTGTGTGTGTGTGCTGGAGATTAAACTCAGGGGCATTCGACCACTGAGCCACATCCCCAGCTCTATTTTGTGTTTTATGTAGAGACAGGGTCTCACTGAGTTGCTTAGCGCCTCGCCATTGCTGAGGCTGGCTTTGAACTCGTGATTCTCCTGTCTCAGCCTCCCTAAGTGCTGGGATTACAAGCTTGCACCACTGCACCCGGCTTGTATACTAATTTTTTTGTGGGGAAAATCATAGTATCATACGCATACATAGTAAGTGCTTTATGTATTTTTCAATGAAGTTGGCTGCAGCAAAGTGTACTCATAGTTAATGAAGCAAACATTATGTTACATATTCTTGGGAATGCATTATCTAGAACAGGGATTCCAGGTGCTCTCTCTCTCTCTTTCTCTGACCATACCAAGCCTACACCCTATACCGTGTAGTTTACAGTGTAAGCCTCTCCTCTCATAGATAATACTCTATTAGTTTTCTCTTAGTTTTTCTTTATTTTTTTTTTTTCATGTTTTGACAGCCATAACTATTTCCAGGTTTGGAGACCTCTGATCAATATTCACAAAGTTTGCTCTCCTTAGTGTGATCCAGTTCAAAGTTCATCCGTTTACAAGTCAGAAGACTATGAATAATATTCTGCCTGATGCTCTCTCATTTTGTGACTTTTGAAAATATCCACATGCACATCTCAGTTCCTTTACCTATAAACTAGGACTAATACTTGTTCTGTCTACCACTCATGCTAGTTTATATATGCTAGTCACATGACAGAATTTTCCCTCAAAACCCTCAACCTGATCTGTCACCCGCTCAGCAATTCTATCCCTGTCAGACGCTCAGCTGCAATTAATCCAGTGCATAGACAACTAGTTCTTTACTCTGTTGACATTTACTCTGTACAGAGCCATGGCTAAGTGTGACCCTTGACCACATTTGGTTTTCTGGCCTATATGTTAGGGAACTAGAGCTGGATAAGGTAAGACCCATGGACTATAGGAACTCACATAAAATAAAGGAGAAGATATTGATAATTGTAATAAAATGTGATAAATATTTTAGGGAAGCTCATGTGCAGTGCTAAGGTGAAAAAAATAGGGAATTGAAAAGCATTCAGTGAGAAGATGTTCAGCTGGGCCTTCTCCAGGGCACCATGCTGTTCTAGATTTTCTTCTCCTTTCCTTCTACCAACTCACTTGCCCTGCATACTTCAATTTTTAACTTTCTCCCCAGATCTTCCTAGAGTAGTATATCTTAGTGTTTTCTGGTATTTTGTACTCAGATTTTCATTACATTGTATTTTCTTTTTAAGTGGCAGATTTGGAATGCTTTTTAGTAATTGAGTAATGTAAATACTTAGTGGAAGAAATAAGATATTAAACTTATTTTCTACTCTTCTTTTTTTTTTGCATAACAAATGGCATCCTCTGTCTTATTTTTAAAAGATAGTGTTCTTTGTCCTCCTTTCTGGTCTCCACCCCTCTCTCCCCTTCTGTTTCTGTGCTGTTATTCTTAAATGTGTATCTCCAGTCAAGATCGATCTTCTGAGTTCTTGATGCTGCCAATTCAACTCTTCAGTTCATGCTGGGTATTATAAGTTTGAATTACAAATTGAGCAAATCTAAAGTGAACACATGCCCTCCCCACCCTGGTTTGCTCCAGAGTGCCCTGTCCGGGAATCTGCTCTTCTGTACTATGTATGTACCAGTAAGTGCACTTGATTGCTCTAGAGGGAAACCCTGGAGGTGCCCTTCCCCTCCCCCACACACCATTTGCCACTATCGACTATATATTGCTTTCCTCCATTAGTCTTATCAACCTCTATTAGTCAAAGAACTAAATGACTTCTCTATAGTTCTCAAATCAAAAGCTTAATTATCATATCTATTTAGATTTCCTTCTCAGGGAATCATAAAAGCATTACAATTAGGTGATCATTTACTTGATAGGCCTACAGGGTGTCAGCAATGGATTTTGGCTGTACTTTGTGGTTATAATCATCTCATTGGTTCACAAAAGTTAAGTAACGAAATGTACATAAAAATTATTTTTTTCCAGGTAATCAGTTTGTTAGGGTGTGTTTAATAACCTTGAAAACTTAAAATCTTTGACTAAACATTTTCTAGAACAATGAAATTTTTAAATGGTAAATGATACACTTCATTTATAATAATATTCTGCCTGATTCTGCCTTCTTAAACAAGCTAATTCAAAATAATAATTTAACATGTCCTGGAGGTGTCAGGATTGACATCATGGATATCAGTAATTTTGTTATTGGATAATGTATGGAAGGCTCTGTTGGATATGCAGACCTGTTGCCTTGTCACTAAATGGCCCCAGGCACCTACACTGTTAAAGTGTGTGTTTCCATTACTGTCACGTTCATGTTTGATTCAGCCAGTGTGCCCGTAGAAAATTATATATTTCTAGAGGCAAAGTGGATCTATAAATTTTCTTCACACAGCTCTTAACCAAGAGCTTGCTCAAGTAAGTTATAAGATTTCTTTTAAAAGTAAAATATTTTAAAAAATAAGTTGTATTTTAATCTTAATTCCATTGATGGGGAATGGGGAAATGCTAATAAAGCTAATGTAAATTAATACCTTCATAATTGTTTTTCTGTGTATGTAGTTAGGGCTTGGGAGGGATGTTTTAATTCACAGCATGTTGTACCAGTGTAATAATGATCTGCAAGAAATAGTGTTACCAGTGATAGATAATTTGAATAATCCTTTCTGCTGATGAGAAATTCCACTTTGAGTAGGGTTAAAGACATTTGAATGCTGATGCTCCCATCCTCCCTCTTCTGCCACTTGTGGTCTGAAATATTTCCAGGCAAATTATTATATATGGAAGAGTACCAGACACAACTGCTACGTATGTTGATCCAAGGGGAAAGGGAGGGAATTATTTTGACTAGAAATAGGATAGCTCACTAGGAATTACATTCTCTTGGCCTATCATTTCCTTGATCTTATGAAAAAGAATCTGTTTTCTTCCACTGGGAAAATCAGTGTCCATTTGGAATAGACTGATATCTCCAACGGGAACTTAGATTTTCAACATAATTCCCTCATCTTCTTCCTCCTGAAGTACACATGCATTAGGATGGAGTGGCCCTGGGAATGGGCCCCATTCTAAGTCCTGAGCTTTGTGAAGTGTGCTTCCTCAGGGGTGCACTGATTTCAGACATGTCAGAAGGACCCAATGCAGGGCCATTTGTGTTGGAGCAGCCTTGGAGAAAGGGTAGCAGGTTCTATAAGGAAACACTAGCATGGGAATCAGATTTTCCTGACCACAGCCACCCAGTATGGGCTCTGCTTGCTTACAGTGTGTCAAGCATCCAGATATCCGATGGAGGAGATGTCCACAGGTGAGACGGACAGAGCCACCGGCCAACACACTGTAATCGACGTTGCAGCCTGGGTGAGTACTGACGGCCTGGGGTGCAACACAGGCCTCATTTGTGAAGCTCCTTCCATGCCTGCTGTTTTTTCCCTTCTCCCTGCCCTTGCCCAAAACTTTTCATCTTGCTTTTCATTTTTAAAATATGGTTACAACATGAGTGGCTTCAAGCAGAAATAACAGCGATTCGAACAAAGAAAACTGACAAAATGTACCCTGGGACAAGTTTGCCTGAAATATAAATTGTTTTTATCGGGCACATACCCGTTTTCTTGCTGGTCTTGAGCTGTCACTTTGGGTTATTTTCACTGTAGCCACTGAGGATGTTAGCTGAAAACCAAGCAACCAAGAGCGAACGGGCAGAGAAGGGAGTGCAGAAAAAGTCCATGGGGCGGTGCATCCTCAGCTCCCCCAGACACACACACACACACACACACACACACACAGCCATTTGTAGCATGCATGCTCTAAATTCTCATTTTTCCTTCCACAAACATACAGAACAAGGAAACAAAGCCAAAAAGTTTCCGTGAATTCTCAACTGTGAAACACAGAGACATCAAACCCTTTTTTCCTCTCACTCTCAGGGTCTGAGTTAAAAGAGATGGATGGTTCTCTGCTCTTCACCTAAGTATCATGAACTCTCCTCTCCTCTGTTTTCTTTCTTACCTATTGGTCATCATTAGTGTGCTCTACCTTTGACTGCAGGGCAGAGCGGTGCCAAACCTACTCCATTAATCAAGCAACAGATGGAGAATTAAGGTCCACAGACCTGGAAAGCTGGAATCCTTTCTATCCTCCAAGATTTATGAACATCGTCCAGCGGCCAGGGCTACTCAGATGATTGTGTACTAATAAGCTTTACAAATGGTAGCTTTTCTGTGTGTGTGTGTGTGTGTGTGTGTGAGGTTTGATGTTTGAACAACTGAGCAGTGTATTGACTGCATTTTCCAAAGAGCTTTTGAAAACATGTTTTAAATATAAACTTTGTTTAACATACCAGTGGTACTCTAATACCAGTGCTTAGTGAATACTCCTCATTCCCCCGTGTGCTTTTGAATTTCACTTAGTTCCTGAGCTGGGAGTACCTGTTTAATATTTATGGAGACTCACAATGCGTTAAGTACCAAATGGGGATGATAAGAGTAAATGCTCAAGGATGGCTTCATTTTGTTTAATTCCTGGGAGCAGGAGTGAAATGTGTGCTTCACTGGTTAGGAACAGGCATGGAGCCGGCATTATTCTACAAGGACATTTGACCTAGCCTGACAGAAGGTAGTGGATCCACCAGAATCAGGTACCTCTCTTTCTTTCTAAATGCACTGACTTGAAGTGTACCCTTCTGCAGGTTTTATATGCATTTGCACATGCGTGTAACCTAGTTATGACAGGGACACACTCATTGCCCATATGCTTTCTAGTGCCCCTTCCCAGTCTCTCCCTACTATTCCCACACCTAATGGCTTTATCACTCATTAACTATGGACTGCTTTTGCTGATTAATGAACTTCACGGTACTGGAATTTTTCAGTGTGTCTCCCATCTTTCATTCAAGTGTGCTTTTGATTCATCCATGGGGTTTATATAACTTTTATCTTTATTATATCAACAAAAATAGTATGGGAATTCCTTTACCCTGGTTCCTATAAATTCCATTTTTGTTTCTATTTTATTTTTCTGTATGATTCACTGATTCTCTTCTTTGTGTGATACTATGGTCCTAAACCCTTCTGAATGCTATACTTTATTTTTTTAATTGCTATTTGCAGAAAACTCCAAGTCACAGCATAAGTATGGTGCCTCCCTCGGCTCTTGCACCTAGTTGAAATGCTGACGCTTCCATCACCAATTCTCAGATACCCAGGAATGTCCTCTTTTTCTGATGCTCCCTTGCCCTGGAGTCTCTATTTTATAAAATAAGAGTTGGTGGAGCTATATAGGTCAGCACTGCATTTGCCTGGGAGGAAAACTTCCAGGTTGAATGCTACCTAAAAGGCATCTCTACTTCTGTGCAGAAGTTGCTTTTTTTAAGTTGTATTCTCTCAATGCACTGAAAGCCAATGTCCTTCCCATCAGTTTTAACCTTTGACCTTGCTGTCAGACCCATTCTAGGGGGTAAACATGCTTGGATGACTTTGTAAGTTTTTCAATAAGCTACAACTGCATTGAAGAACTGGTGTTGGAACTAGGTCTCTTTGGTAAAGGAGCTGACACTTTGCTATTCATGTCAACATTGATCAGATTCTGTCCTCTCGCCAACATACCTCTGTGCAGAATTTACTTGTGTGCTGACTCTGAAAAGTCATACAAGCTGATGTTCCCTGGGGAACCTCTGATCTGTACTGTGGATAGCATACATACCTGCTCAGTCCTGTGGAATCATGCTGAATTTTGGAGTCATTTTTTATCACAGTATTAGAGAAAGATGCCTTAAGGCCCATGAACTCATATCTCACTGTGTATCACTGCTTTGGTGGCCAGTCAAGTAGCAATATCTAAAGTAATTCCTGCACATGTCTCAGAATGATAGTGAAGACTCATGTTTATTCAGATACTTAATGCCTGAACTGGCAATTTTATTTTCTATTTCCTTGACTTTATAAGTATTTCCATACACACTCTTGTTTACACTATTCAAATTTATCCTGGGCTGAATTGTCAAAAGCAATTCAAGAGAAAGACCAAAGTTGTGTCTTTAGCATCAAGAAGGAACAATTTTTATGCTTTAAAGGTAAAGAAGCTAATGTGCTAAGAGAAATCAAAGGTGATGACGTTTGCAATACAAACTCTGTAAACACAGTTTTCCATTCCCACCTCTTGGAATAAAGTGGCATAGATGCTGAAAAACTGACAGCATACCTGTCATATAAACATCTCCACCTGTTCAAAAGCCTCCCTAGGAATTCGAAGTGCCATCCCCAACTGTGGGAAATTCTGGTGTCTAAATACAATCTCTGATTCTCTCCTTTCTCACTTCCTGCCTTCAACATCTTTCTGTGTCTCGTCCTTCTCTCCCTCTGCCTTTCTTCTCACTTTCTTTCTTTCAGTCAGCATTTGGACAGATCTCATGTACCCCAAATATCGTTCTAGCCTTGACAATAATCCAGTAAGAAGGATAAAGTTCTTGTACTCGTGGAAACTGCTTTCCTCTCTTTTCCTTCTTTCTTTCTGACTGATTCCATGCCAAGCCATTGGGCTAAAACTAGAGTAGCTAAGGAACACTAGAGTGGTGGCACACAGTCTCAGTTGACAACCTAAGGAAAACCCCGCGAGACAAATGATGTCACTTTCATAGGCTTCTCTGGACCTGAGCTAGGAGCACAGGACAACAGGGGTTTGGAAACCCCTTGCTTGCAGCCATATGTATTAGTGACAAGGGATAATGCAAGTGTCTCTTAACCTTTACCAGTTTGCCATGTATCTTCAGGGTCTTTGTTACCTGTTAATTAGACTTCCTGGTTGTCAGTAATTATATTGCTAAAGCAATACTCTTCCCAGGGCTAGCCTAGCAATCACTATTTCTGAGCATATTGGCTAGAAGAATCATGAGATAATAGCTATGACATACCGAAGCTGCTGGTTCTCACTCTGAGATAACTTTTATGGCTTTTAAAGTCTCTGTATTTTCAATTGTTTCCAGAAAAAATTTTCCAACCCTTGGTCAATCTGAACTGTAGACTTTTCTGTACCTGCCTTGGCTGCACCATAAAGACTTGGCTGAAATGAGCTTCTGTTGCTCTCCCAAGTAGATGAATCTGAGATCCACTGGACTTATTGGAATATTCTTTTATTGCGAACATTTCAGTTTCTAAAGTGATAAAAAAAAGTTTGACTTAGATTTTGGTTACATATTGTATACACTGAACATCACTTCTCATCTTCCATAATCCCTGACCCAAGTGTTGGATCTAGTAGGTGTGTAACAAATAATTTTTAATTATACGGAATTGTAATATGATTGCACACAGCAAGTTTGATCTTTCTACATATTTGTTCTTCCTTATTCAATCTAACACTCATAAGTCCACAAATACAAAGAAATATCTCTCTATCTAAAAATAAAGCTGGTGAAGCTATACCTTTTTTATTATGTAAGGCTCTAAAAACTTATTGTCTAGGTAGTTAGAGCACACTTACATGAGTCTTATCAGAGACAGAATTGGTATTGTTATATTTGGTAGTATTCTTCTTTCTTAGCACTTCTGAGACTATTTAAAATTCACAATATTGTTACTAAAGAATGATATTAATAAGTCTATATGATTAAATACAGTTATGTTAGTGGTTCATGGAAGTTCCCCCATCTTCCTTCTACCTCAAGCTTTCCGATGCTGGGCATGTCACTGCCTCGTCCAGGATAGCTAAGAATGTGGTAGAATTGTCTAATCAGGAATCCTTCCCACCACAGAACATTTCCCACCCTCTGCCCACCATGGAGAATGAAGGCTTTTCTGCCATTCCAGGACCCCAGGGCAACTCAGTACCTCTTACTCATTTATGAGCAGAGCCTATGAACTATCAAAGAAAAATTGCACCAGACAGAATTAAGCAGCCTAGGAAGACTTTTTCAAGACTACTGCAATAGAGGCATTGTAACAAGAGACAGGAAGATTTTTAAGTACTAGGGAAAGTTCTGGAGGACCCCAGGAGTGGGGGAGTTGGTTACTGTACCAGGCCAACTGTGCTTGCTAATTGGGCTTATTAAAGTCAGGTTCCTGTCCTTCCACAGGGCCTGTGAAGTATGGAAGCTACATTTCGTTATGACCACATGTCAAAAGGTTTCTCCCTGTCCTTTGAGAAAGACATTCTGGCAAAAGGCTAGAGGAAAATTTCTCTATGTTTCAAAAGGACAGAGAAAAAAATTGCAATTATAAGTTTCTAAAGTAAATGCTCTAAGAAAAAGGAGGGGAAGGTCCCATAGTGCGAGGAAGGCTGCCTAAAGCTGATCAAGCTGAAGGGAGTGTGAGGTGGTTTTTGTCACTGCTCACCCACTTCCTTTGAGTTGCGGGTCTCCTTCCCTAAATACTTGCTGGCTTTGTGAGGATGGAATGTAACTCTTCTTTCCCCTGGGGTGGTCTCACCTTCTCCCTCCTCACCACCCCTGCCCCTTGGGCTCAGTGGACCTTCAGCTCCCTTGGGAAACTTCTGCACTTTCTGCCAACCTACTCTCTAATGGTACATGTATTTATGAGTTCAGACCTCACCTTTTTGCTGAAAGAACATTAAGAAAATAATCTCATTACCTCCAGCCTTTATAGTCTGAAGTTAGCTCGTGGATTCCCAAAGGACAAAGACCGCGTCAGGATTGAGCTCTGATTTTTAACACAAACAGGTCACTGAGCACTGCTTTGCCCCCAGGACAAGAGCACTTGCTCAGTGACTCTGTGACAAGACAGTTGACATTGGGATCTGAAAGAAATTGTGGAGTGTGTGCCCGTCTAAACAATGATGGCAGATCGTCTGTTCCTCTGAATTCTGTAAAGTTGGAACATTCACTATGCGCATATGTTAAATGTCAAGTGTAATTCACTCAAATTTTTGGCTCCAAAGAAAACAGAAGCAAGTATCCCTATCTACAGGAAGCAAGGGGGAGGCGAGGAAACACTGAAGGTTTTGAAGTTTGAGAAAAGTGAAAGTGTGAGATGTGTAGACAAAGACAAGGCAAGTTCACGAAAACATATACCCAACTGAGAAGAAAGTGTGAACCGCCTGGCGGGTAAGTATCTGAGAATGCCTGCTGGCTAAAGAGGGTGCAGAAGAGCAGTCCAGTTCAACTTGCCAGGTTCTAGGGTGCTTCGTGGTTTTCATGGCAGAGGAAGGCAAGTTCTGCATCACTTTGCTGTTCTAAGGCATAGTCACTTACTTAATTGTGAAGAGGAAAAAGAACACATAATTGACAGAAGCTCATGGGGAAATTCGACACACGAAACATTTCGGCAGAACCTAGGAGGAAAGGACAGCAGAACAAGTGGGCTGGGAGTGCAGAACTCAACACTGCTGACCTCATTGAGCAGAAGCCCTGAGTTCCCAGGTAGAAGTTTAATGGCTGGGTTAATAGTGGGGACAGCAGGTTGATTTCCAGTGCAGGTGCTTTGCAAAAATAGAATAACCACCACTGACCTATTGTCTTTGTAAGTTCAGGCAACATTAGCAAATCACCATAGACTGGGTGGTTTAAACACTGGGCATTTATTCCTCACAGTTCTCAAAGCTGCGAGATCTGAGATCAGAATGTTAATGCGGCTGTTTTCTGGTGAGGACCCTCTTCAAGGTTTGTAGATATCCCATTTTTGCTGCGTCCTGACAGAGTGAGCTTTAGCTTTTTCTTCTACTAATAACACTAATCCCATCATAGTGGTCCCACCTCCATAAACTTATCTAAACCTAATTATTTCCCAAAAGCCTCACTTCTAAAAAAGGTATCACATAGGAAGCTAAAGCTTCAACATATGCATTTGGGGAAGACACAAGCATTCAGTCCATAGAACCTCTGAAAGTAAAAATAATGAACTAATTATTGAATTGTGTAGACTGATGTTTTACTTACAGAAATAAATGATAGGAATGGTCATCCCTTAAGGGATGCTTCCTTTTTGTACACCATGGGTGGGGAGACATGGGGGTCACTCCATTCTGCTCATCCCACCTGCCCAGACAGGGAACAACCACGGACTCCAAAGACTCAAACCTGCAAGTGGTTTGTGTCACTATTTCCATCCAATCTTAGGATTTCAGTGATGGGATCAGTGATGGGTAGGAGCCAGGAAAGGTTCAAAACTATCCTAAAAACAATTAATAATTGGTAATCTGGATCAGAAAGCAGAACTTCTGATGCTGATTTCCATTTTTTTTTTTTGTTTATTCCAGAGTGAAGTTTGGGACCTCTTACTTGCCTCTCTTTACATCTAGTAGACTTATTTGGAACATTAAAAGAATCTGTTAATTTCTTAGTTTATATTGCAATTCTAGGCCATTGGACTCTTTGATCTTTCTTTACCTATCTCAATTATTAGTCAATTTATAACAATAGCATCAACAATAAATAATTTAGGGAATAATCTATGCTAAAACCGTGTTGAAACAGAGTTAAATCTAAGTGAATATCTGTGAAAACCCCATTTTATTCTAGATTCTGTTTACAAAATTAACACACTAGTATGAAAGAGAACGAGAAAGAAAATGTGGAGAAGGTATAGCAGTAAATATTCAGAGAACCCAAGTTTACTGAAGTCATCTAATGTTAACGCCTTTTCCATTGAAGAACTAATCCATGGCATGTATGTGTGCTTACTGGGAATACTGAATAGTACCATCTCAATAGTTCTACTTGCCGGTTATCACCATCCTCACTTTACAAAGAAGAGCATTGAGGCTCAGAGAGGTACCATGGAAAAAGTCCTCTGACTGATGCAACTTCTGGACTCAATATCCATTCCATGGTGATGTAATGTGGGCCTATACAAAAGAACTACTTAGAAGTTTTTAGAAAACAGGTGGGTTCCTGGGCCCCATAGTAGATGCAAACAATTATAATTTTTTAGGGCAGCTCCACAGTTCTCATGCTTAACAAGCACCCAGGTAATCTTTACGCACATTTGTAATTGAGACCCATTCAGTTACAACACAATCTCTGTGACTGGACTCCAACACCTGATGTTCAGCATCCCATTCTGCTTTGAAAGTGATGGTTCTTGTTTTTCAGACTTTTCCAGTTAGGAGTCTCTTTGTTTTTGTGCTGCTATGCCAGAGTATTGGAAACTGGGTAATTTATAAAGAATAGAGGATTATGGCTTCCAGTTCTAGAGGTAAGAAGTCCAAGATCAAGGGGGTCACATCTGTGCTGCATTATCCCATGATGAAAGGCAGACAAGCAAGAGGTAACTCACAGCCTAAAGCCTGAATTGGCACTAATCCATCCCTGTGGGTGGAGTCCCCAAGACCTGAAACCTCCCCATAGGTTTCGTCTCCACACTGTTGCATTGGAGAATAAGGTTTGACACATGATTTGGGGGACACATCCACATCATAGCCCTGAATCCAGGACATTTCCCTGGGCTTACCTTCCAGTACCATCTTATGGCTCCCTAGCATGCAGTGAAGGGATATGAGGTAATGACATTTTTATTCCTCAGAATGAAGTGAAATTGTTTCCCTAGCATTTTCATGGCAAAAAGGAAGGCTTATAATTAGAATTTTTAGAATATTTATTAAGGTTTTCCTTTAAAATAGTGGTCTTGGTATTTTCATTGCTTTCTTTTTACTTTGTTGCTGAAGGAGAGTTCTCTGCCCTGAGGTTATGGGGACAGCTGACCACGCAATACTGGACAGATGAGATTGACAGCAGTTATTAGTCACACGTGTCCAAGGCCTGAGGAAAGAGGATACAGCACACCATGCAAGGATACATGGGGTACAGAGTGCACTTGTTCACGGGGTGAACAAACGGGTTATGGGTGGCAGGATTTGCAGTATCCAAGGGACAAGGCGATCACTGGCTTCTGTGGAGGAATTGATGAGCCTGTTTGTGTAGCTTGACAGGCTGGCAGGGAGCTACTCTGGGATAAGCAGTCTACTCTGGGATAAGCAGGAATTGTTCCTGGTCCTTTTGCTAAAAAGAGTTGCACAGAAGAGCTTGTCTTCCGAAGCAGAGTAAGAAGAGGAATAGGCCGTTGTAGGCCCTCCTAATTTCACTAGATTTCAAGGCAACATAAATTATTAAGTCTAATTTTTATCTTTTCATCTACATTAACTTGTTTTTATCTATCCACCCATCCATCCATCCATCCATCCATCCATCCGTCTAATCCCATAAAGGGAAATTGAGTTCCACTACATTGAAAACCTCTTTACCTTTGATAGTGTGCTTCTCCAATATCTTTGTGTAGTTTCTTGACTTTTCAGTCACTTTCAGTTATGGAAACATTCTATCTGGGCTATGAACATTTAAATCAGTCTATTTTAACTGCAAGCTCAACACTTTTGTCTTTTATCTCCAAAGGTCAGACTTGCAGATCCAGTTGCCAACTGTTTGAAGGGGTGGTTTGGAGTTCTTTCCTTTATTACAGCCCTCTGGCTGGGATGGGGATGGGAGGAGATAGAGAATGAATTGACTTGTGCCTACACACAGTGAGTCAGGTGTCCTGTTGTGTGTTGGCTGCAGGGACTCTGCCTTTGTGATCAGATGCACCTTGCTGGTGATGAGGAAGTTGCCTCCTCTCTCCTTCCCTAGCACTGCGAGGCCATCCCCATCGCCCCTTGCTCCTGCAGTCTCCTTTTACCCTTTATTTCTCTTGAGAGTCACTAACAAGGTTGTTAAGCCTGCTGCCATTTTTAGGTCGTCTTAGCCTAAGCCAGGCACTTGCTCTTGCAGCAATTCATCTTTTAAAATCCTTTCTTCACTCCCTATAAATTCTGGATTGAAGCATGAACTCTGCCTATTCTCTGGTTCACAATTTTCAGGCAAGAGAAAAAGTGTCACTGACACAGTTTGGGCACTGACCTCACTTCTAGGAAAGGGAAGATTACCCTAGTCTAGTATCCCCCAAACTCTGCATTCTAGGTGGGAGTTCAGAGAAATGGAATAGCAGGATTGCAATGTCTGTTTTACTAAAATAGCACCTTTCAGAAATGGTTGTGAAAGCTTGGGAATATGGAATATTTAGCAGCCACAATTTTTATTTTTAACTGAGATTTCCAGTTGACAATTAATAGAAATACTTAACATAGATATCCTCTATCTAGATTAATTTGTTGTGTTCAGGAAGTATTCCTTTTTTCTACTTTGGTCACGGTCTATGTTTCCATGATTAAAGCTCTGGTATATTGGAGGATAGAATGTAAGAATTTTATATAGAAACAAATATTGTTGCTATAAGTATTTAACTATTTTGTTAGTTTAAAGCATTAATCTCTATACATTCCTTGATGTGTTTTTGACAACTCAGATGGATTTCAAAGTGAACTTTGAGGACTATAGATATGAACATTTCATGTTTTTCTGTGAGGGATTGATTGACACCTCCTAGAATTGGAATGTTAAGGAACGAAGATGTCCAAAGTCATCTACACTGGCTCTGGCTCCAAAGCACTTACATCGAGTCTGAGCACCCATGTAATGGACTCTCCACAGCCTGTTTTGGCTTTGGTTCACTCAAGCATTTCTTCTAACTCTAATGTAAACCTCTCTTCCAGTGATGTAAACTCGTTTTTGACAATCTTTTCTACAGTCTTCGTTGCTGCCGCTCTGACTTTTCCCTTACATCTGATTTCAATGGTAGATAAAAGTAATAATGTAAATTCCCCTCAGACTTAACATTTTGCCCAGAGCCTTCAGGCAAAATGAATCATTTCCCAGACAGCTTCTAAACCCTACGCAAAATGAGGGGAATCCAGGGGCTGGCAGGCTGACGGGTGCTCTCTTCCCTTCAGATCACAGAGGGAAAAAGATAAAGGGAAATCATGGGAAATTTTGAAAGGAGAGAAAGTGGAACTAAGGAGAAAGAAACCAAGCATGAGAAGTCTGGAGCACAGGTTCAGCAGGCCCTGCCAACGTTTCCCCACGCAGAACGTGGCCTTGGGATTGAACTCAAGGAATCCTTACCAGCGCCTGCCTGCCCAGCCCTCTTCCATCCTGTGGGAGTATTTCCCTATAACTCGCCTTTTCCCAAAGATGAGAAGCACATGATACTCGCTGTGGGCGGCCAGTCCACTGGACTCCATTGGCCAGGCAATGCCTGGAACGGGTACAGTGAAGGGCGACGGAAGGCGGAGCACTGAGCAAGAGAAGGCGGCAAGCCTCCATCCTGCAGTGGAGAAGCAAGTGGAGGAATGTATGCATAGAGTGTTTAAAAGTCAGATTCAGGGCTGGGATTGTGGCGCAGTGGTAGCGTGCTCGCCTAGCATGCATAAGGCACTGGGTTCGATCCTCAGCACCACATAAAAATAAAATCAAGATATTCTGTCACCTACAACTAAAAAATAAACATTTAAAAAAAAAAGTCAGGTTCAAAGGAGAATGTCTTCCATATGGGGCTATAAATAAAATGATTCATGACATTACAGATCTAACGGTTTTTGGTAGCCTTCTCTAGTTTCCATAATTTCTAAAAGGGTCATTGGCACTCTTGAGTTGATGAGGAGTTTTAATGTGGCATTCCTAACACACTAATACAATGACCTACTTTGTCTTTGACAAGCTAAGCAGCATTTATGTCAGCACAACGTGGGACTGTGATTACATCTGCTTTTCAGATATTCACATTCTTTTCTTTTTCTGTGTGTGTGTGTATGTGTGTGTGTGTGTGTTTCATTCTGCCAAAGTTATTTCCTTGATAGAAAGGAGGCTGAGTTTTGAGAAATAAATGACCATTTCTTAGTGTTTAATAGTTTATAGTCTTGTATACCTAATGAAAGAGCTAATCCTCATTAACTCTCTGAAAAGTTGTAATTTATACCCAAAGAATTTTTTTCTCTCTCTCTTTTTGTAATAAAGGTAAAAAAGGCTGGAGGAAGGAACCCCTAGTGTGTTAAAGTTTCATTATTTCCAGACAAGGCAAAATTACAACTCCTATTTCTGTTGCACTAGGGAGAATTTAAGACCTCTATGCCTACATTTTTAAAAGGTTACAAGGAACTGTACACAGCTGACATTTCAGTGTATGATCAAAGCGTTCCTCAATCTTAAATATATACTTTAAATGTGTCAGATACGCCATCACCTGCTCACTGTAGCATATAAACTTTCCCACACACCACCTGACATTTCCTGACCGAGTGATTTCACTGTTCAGCGTGTCCCACTTTCTGCTTGTCAAGCCACCCTATTTAGCATTATGTCCCTTTAAGGAGGACTTGTTTCACACTAGTGACAGATTGTGTCTGTGCTTATCTTCTAAATCCCCCTATCATTTTTAGATATTTTAAGTGATCTCACCAGCCTCTCTTGGGTGGACAAAAAAAATAAAAAAGGGGCAAGAATTCAAATTTTGCAACATGGCAAATTTAATACAACAAATAGCAACATTTTCTGCCCTTTTGTGCCTGATCTGGTTCTCTGTTTGAAAGTTCTGAGAATTAACAGTGATGTTCACATTACTAACATCGTGTTTTCAATGCAGGTTCTTGTCAAAACTAGCATGGAGTTTTTGAAAGGCAGGAAAGAATACTATAAGGAATGAGATCACAGGTCATGTGCGTTTTTTAAAATTTACTTAGCCTTGCCTGTTTGGGGTAAACACACTAATAGGTCCTTCTGAATTTACTATATCAAAAATGTAAGATGGGCTGAGACTGTCTGAGCCCTCGATACATAGCAAGATGACACTCATGCTGGAAGTTTTTCCTTTTATCCACAGACTTCTTTTGGTGAAATGATGATGTGAGAAAAGTTAGGCCCAAATTTCTCAGGATTGTTTCATTTCTGAGGGGGCTGGTTGTTTTGCTTAAATTATACACGAACCATTGAATGCTGTTTCGATGGTTTATATTCTATTTTATTGTGAGCCAAATGATACCTTTCTTTACAGGTGACAGCTGGGCAGCACAATTCAGGAAGCACAATCAAGGAGGTGCCATTAAGCAAAGCACCCTGTTTGTTGGAAAGAATCGCTGAAGGACGGAACAGGGAGGCAAGAATCACAGAGGCACACGACGCAACTCAGTATCCACACGATATGTGCAAGCACGACTGTGTTGTAAATAGCCTGGCTTTTTTTTTCACCCTCAGGTGGAAGCCCAATGTTCAACCTAAAAGACGTTCTCAAATTAAAAAAAATAAAAGGCACTCCATTTAGGAAAAGGAACATTCACTTTGACAAACGTTTACTAAAGGTGCCATTGCAGTTAGAGCCATGAAGAGGCAAAATTATCTAAGCCGCAGGCATCATATATGACATCATACATCTAGGGATCTGCTGTTTTTCACATGTACTCATGCAAACATATGCTCGTCACGTTACACACTGTCACATAACTCTCTAAGACAAGGTTAAAATAAAAGAGCAAACATTCATTGCCCCTTGGAAATTGATCCTAGGTTGATCTTCTGCGCTGGTTCTTACAGTGGATCATGGAATGGCATGAATGGTATTCAACTGTGAGAACAGAAACCACGAATTTCCCCAAGTGAGTCATTAAGAATTAATGAGAGGGCCCAATCCTATTTGTTCTTTCTTGTTCCTCTGTATTTTAGTCCTCGAGTTTGTTCAGTTTAAACCCTATTAGGTTGATCTCTTGATCTGAGTTGTGAGAAGCTGTTCCAATGTTCTATAGATTGGCAGCTTCCTTATGATATAGTGTGCAAGAAAACCAAGGGGTTGCATGTTCATGTGACATTGTCACTTCTGAGACACAAAGAGGGTCTCTTGGTTCTAGGGCACACTGTGCAAGCAAATTAATTACATGCAGTATCCACAGGGGATGCATTCCAACATCCCCAGTGGTTGTCCGAAACCACGTATAATACTGAACCCTATATAATGATATGCATGCCATGCTTTTCCCTGTGCATATATATCACCGAATTTCCTTTATTTCTTTACAAATGTATGGATAGAAAATTCATTTGTTCTGTAGATCTTAGCAATCTCAGCATATGATTTTTTTCTGTCCTTATTAAGTGAAGAACTTTCCTTTTTCACTTAAAGGAATTACTTTATGGCTTTTCTTTGGCATATCTGGATGTTAGCATCAGTACTCTTGTGCTTTCAGGCTATTATTCAATAAAATAAAGATTCCTTGAATACAAGTATTGTTATCTCACTGCACCAATTTGATAGTTGAGATGGCTACTAGTGACTCATGGACTGCTCGAATATATACTATGGATATTATTGGACAAAGGGCAGGGGGACTTACAGCCCAGGCAAGATGGAGCAGAACCTAGTGGGATGGTATGAGATTTCTTTCATCACAATACTCAGAATGTAGGCAATTGAAAACATGAACTGTTTATTTCCAGAATTTCCCACTTGACTTTTTCCTTTTGTGGCTGACCATGGGTAACTGAGTCCCCAGTAGGGAAGCCAAAGATCAGGGATGACTGGCACTCCGTGAGCCCTTTTGAGGCATTGCAACCTAGGGAGGGAAGCCCCTGGTTAGAGCATTCCCCCACCCACAAGCCGGCCATCAGCCTCCCACGGGGTGAAAGAATGACTGCTGCAATCAACTTTCTCACAAGTGGTGGCTTTGTCCTCTGAGTGCAGACACCACGCTGAGGACAGAGGAGGTCTCTGCTGCTGACAGGGCAACCGTTCATCAGTGGCAGAGGAGTAGGAGGCAGACACCTCATCTTGATTGTGCCATATGTAGACCCTGTCCTCACCTCCGTGATCCCCGCATCCCTGGACCCTGATGTGGCTGATGATAGAAGCTGGCTGATACCTGTGGGTAGGTAATCTTGTGTATCGAGAGTCCGGTGTTCCTTTGTGACACTGGTGTGAGACACAAAGACCCACCCACATTGTACCTGGTCCTATGGGTCTAAGCAAAGTCCTCTTCTCCAGGTGGCCCTCCCCTGCCCTTGCAGTGTTACTCCGTCCACGATGCCTCTGGTCTTCCAGAACGTCTGCTTCTGGCCAGGAGCTCAAACATGCCCTGACTGCAGACCTTTCCTTCCTCTACCTAAAGGTGATCACTAAGAGTATTCCTCACAGCTCTGCCCACAGGCCGGTTCCCCTGCACAGTGTTTCTCGGGGCTACCCAGGAATGGACTTGCATTTTCATAATCCTCCATTTTAGTCCGCAACAATATTTCAAGCGGATCATCCACAAATAAGGCTCAAACATTTCTTTTTCTATCAGATTGTTGGAGGGGACCCTCCACCCTCTCCAATTCCCCATGGGGTGGTAGAGGTAAGCCAAAACAGATGCCAGTCCAGAAGAGGCGGATGGCATAGGCTCTGAGCTATTCATTTAATTCTTTGTGTTCTGCAGACCCTCATGGCCCACATTCAGACTCTTCCCTTGTTTATGATACACTGTGCACCTTCTCTATCCGGTGCCTTTGCAGCTATGACAGCCCGTACCCCACCAATATCTCCAGTTGCACAGTTTCTTCATGTCCCAGGTTTCCACCTCAGGTTGTTAGAGTCTGGTAGCAAGCCACGGAGAATGTTTATGGGTCATTCTCTGTTGCAGGAGGTGTGGTCTTGCTCTGGAACCCTAGAATTCTGCACCACAATATTTGGGGTGGGGAGGTTGAAGAAAACCACACCTCGTGTCCTAATCTGCCTCAGATTCTTCTCAACTCATGCTATCTGCCATTTCAAATAACCTGAGCTGCGGGGCCCTTAAATCCTCAACAATAGGCCAACCTGAAACTCTTTGAAGTGTTTGTCCCCTGTCCTCTGGGGCTTCTTTTAGCAAACATGGGATTCCAGAGGCCTTGCTTGCTGCAAGGTGATGTCAGCAATGCAGTGAACGAGGGTGTGGGCTGCAGCATGTGGAGGCGATCAGGCTCCCTTCAGACTACCTTGTGCTGGAGAGCAGAAGGCACACCAAGCACTTAGGAGAGCTGATCGTTAGAGATGGACTAAATAAGTCATGGAAAACTAAAACAGCAGAGAGGAAATACTGAATTAATAGAGGAAGGGCAGAAAGTGCCACCTCCAATTGGGTGGAGGAGACCATGGAAGAGGATGGAGGTTTCAAACCTACCTTGGAGATAAAGCCCAGACATCTGCAGTGGGGTGTTAGGCAGGTGTGCTACTGCAGGACTGGAGATGGCATCTCTGGGTCAGCTCGGAGCACATGATAAAAGCCTGAGATGCGCCAACAGTGCTTCTAGGACAACAACCATTGCTGGACCTCACAGGCAGTGCAGCACACAGCCCAGAGGAGGCTCCACCCATCCTCCTTCCCCAGGCATTCAGTCTCTCTTCCAGCTGCCTTTGGGGTCCACTGGAAAAGGGGGAATGGAGTTAGCAGAGTCATAACTGAAGCAGAAGGAAGGACTCAGCGCTGTGGTAGTAATGCAATAAACAGCACCTCTGACCGATTAGTAAATATCAGATAAGGCCAAATAAATCCAAATCTGCTCAGTTCTCACAAATCCAGATTAAACCCCATGAGTCCTTTGGAAGCTGAATTTATAAAAGTGCTTTCCAGGATTTCAAAGAGGTGGGTACCCAATTCTTCCTCCCTCTCTTCTTCCCTTCCCTTCCCCTCCTCTCCCCATCTCCCTTCTCTCCCCTTTTCCTTCCTTCTTCCTGCTCTCCCTCCTTTCCTGCTCCCTTTATTCCCTCCATCCCTCCCTAATTCCCTCCCTCCCTGTTTTCCTCCCTTCCTCCCTCCCCCTTCCTTTCTTCCTTCTTTCTTTCCTTCCCTCCTTCTTTCCTCCTTCTATATGCTACATCCTGTGGCTGGTTGCTTTCATCAAGACTTTTTTTTTAACTGATCCTACAAAAATTCTACATATTGAGGTACCATGTGATGTTTTGATACATGGATGCTTTGTGCAGTGGTTGAATCCAAATAAACATATCTGTGTCCTCAAACATTTACTGTTTCTTTACAGTGAAAGCATTCCAAATCCCTTCCTTTAGCTTTTCTGAAATGTGCAGTACATAATCATTATCTGTCGTCACCGTGCTGTGCACACCAGAACTTCTTGCTCCCAGTGAGCTCTGCCTTAATATCAGCCTCTCCCATCTCTCCTGTCAAGACTGTTGGATACACACATTCCCTCCAGTCCAGCTGAAATGGCCAGGAAGTTAGAAGAACAGGGTAAACATGACATAGATCCAGGGGGAAAGTTTCAGCGGGAGAGGTGTGTTGAATTATTTTACATGCTTCAGAGACATATAAATAGATGAATCAAATGACTAAAGCCATAATGTCTAAAATGACACATTTGTTTCCAGTTGGAGTAGAAAACAACAACTTATTATTATCAAGGTTATAGAACATTTTGGATGAATTATTAGTTGGTACTTTATCATAGAAGAAGGAAAATAGCTTTTTAAACAGATAAATCTGCATAAAAAAATAAGTCCTTTGTTTGCAGAAGATACCAGAGAAATTCTAATGGGGAGTCTAGATAAAACACATTGTTCATCAGTGTGAAAAAATGTAAATAAACATGTAAATACTGTTGAAAAAATGAATGCCTCCAGTTTTCTCCTAATTTAGTCATTCTGGGAATTCCTAAAAGGCATTATTTTGCTTACATAGTGTTTTGTTTCCTCTACTTTGACTTGTTAACTTTTTATTTATTTTATAATCATCTTAATTAAAACATCTTTTATTCACCACCCCCGGATCAAGGCAGAGTGTAATTTGTAACAACAAATTGTTAACTATCTGTGCCATCCTGAAAACTGAGATCATGGTGAGAAGCAGGGTGGATTCTACTGATGTGGAAAGAGTCCTGGGGGAGCATGGGAGGGGTGATCAATTCAGAGCTAGCTTGAGACACCCAGGAACACCTTGCAGTGAAGAGGTCCTTGGAAACTGGGTTTTATTTTTGTTAAAATAGATGTGCATGCTATGGTTTTTCCACTGTTTCTTGGAAAATATCTCCTTCTGGGGGCCTCTATTCTGGGGTGGCTTTGCTAGTCATCCTTGCTGCAGAATACCTATCAGGGGACCTGAGGAGCTCCCTGGAAAACATGACCTTCACTTAGATACTAAAGAAAAAGATAACTAAGCCATTCTAAGACCGACTCCTCGACACGGTGGTTGTTAAAGGCTTTGCGCAGCTTATTTTGATGCAAGTGATAACCTGTGAATTACAGACTGTGTACTATTTATGTCCTGAAATATTCTGTACATTCTGTATCTGATTTGCTCCAGATAGTAAGTAGAATAAGGCAATGAAAGTTATGATGCTTTATCCTGAGGAAGAGTTTAACGTAAAGCTTTCTTAGATCCTCATGGTAAATTTGAGAACTGAACATTTTCTTCAACAAATTGCATTATTTTTTACATTGCTAAGAGAAATGTCAAGTTCTATATCACAAAATAGTGATATTTTTCTTATACTGATAGCTTTTAATAGGAACCATGTACCCAAGTATAACATCTTTGATGTTCACATGTATTATAACAGTGGTAGATAATTGTTCTAAGACAATGAAAGAATGAATATGGGGGAAAAGGCAATTTTCTTTGGAGTAGTTTTAGAGATAGGCAGTTATAAAAGTGGATTTCCTGAAAAAAGATGTTTGTATAACTAGCTTCAATCATACTATATTTGTGTATATGTTTTTGTCAGGGGATAAAAACTAAATAATTATAACTTGACACTTTCAGTAAGCACAGAGTTGGCTCTTTGTGAATTCAAAATTATATCACTCTAAATCTAGAAGTCTTAGTAGTGATGAGGATTTTCTACTTAGAAAGAGGAAGACCAACCCAAAGTGGGAAGGCTCAAGACTTCGTATCTGTAAGAGTGGGGGAACCAGACAGTGTAAAGCACTACTGATTTCTTCAGTTGCTTCTGGTAAAATTTTGACAACAAAGTAATTAGCTCAGGTGGAGAAATGCCTCATTCCATACAAGTAAATATTGATGTGTATGTTTCTGTTTTACCAGATTCTACCCTGATGGAGGAAAAGCATGCCATTGTTGAAGCAGATGGAGGTTGGGGTGACTTTATAATGACTGCAAAATAGGCAACACTCCTTTGAAAGAGAGCAGTTGTTGCTGAATAGGGAGGAGGTAGAAACGTGGTGCTCTCAGTCGGCTCCTTCCTTAGTAGCACATTTGGACCAAGAATAAAAATGGACTTGTGTCAATCATGAAAAGGACTATCGCATGATGCTGTGACTTAACTTAAAATTCCCAATTCCTCTCCTATTTGTCAGAGATAACTGGATTGTGTCCTTCTTTTTCTTTCCTCTAAAACACTGGGACATTCTTGCCATTTACTCTGCTACATGCAGACAATGGCTGTTTTTATTGTGTATGTATTGCAAGGATAAATAGGTAAACATTTTTGTGTTCATTGGCTCTATCTTAACATGGAGCTGAACTGTCCATATAACCAGGATTTCTAGTGCTTCAATTACTCATTGCTTAATTACCTAAGACATTTCTAAATGAGACATCCTAATATTGAAAAGTAACATACTGTCCACCATCAGATACTTCATTCCTCAGTCAGGAAGTTTGAAGGATATCAGTGTCAGACCCTTTATTCCTGCTATGAAAATGAGAAAATTTTCATAATATATATGTCCAAGGATACTTTGGTTGAAATAATTTATTTAAAATATTGTAAATTATGACCAATGTAAAAGATAACAGCAGAAAATCCTTGTGGAAAGGAATATTGACTTATTCAATATAGTGCATAATTTAGAACCACAATTAATCACTTATGGATGGACACATCATTACCCTTTAACAAAGCCATTATACAATGGAACTTTTGTTAATTCAGACCATTTCTTCAGGACCTTGAATTTTGAACATTTTTAATTTTTATATTGGTCAAATTATCTACTTGCAGTTAAATAACTCATAAAGAGACAATTCATTATACTGTAAAGTTTTAGATATTTGTATAAAGTTTAGGGTCACTGTATTGCACTTTACCAAAGAGTTATTGAAGGCTTACTATAAAGATTGGAAAATTGAGAAGAAAGGGTAAGGTTCTGATAAGCTAATAAATAATGTATATAGCTGTTTGTATGCTGTGCTCAAATAAAGATGTGCTGTAATAATAGGCAGCATTCTGTAGGTACGTACAGTGTCCTGGACATTGTTTTTAAATCCTTCATCCATTTATTTTCTTGGCTATTTATATCGCAGAAGAACCTCATGAATCTCTTCAGTTGCTATCCATATTTTATAGACAAAAAAAAAAAAAAAAAAAATGGAGGGACCCAAATAGGCCCCAAAGTACCCAGCCAGTGAGCAGAGAATCAACATGCCAACTCAGTCCCAAGTTCTGTCATACTCTGAGTAGGAAGAAGGACTGATTCTGCTACAGAGCATGGGATGGGGAGATCTTGCACGTGACGTGCTCTTTGGCTGGTGCTTTGAAGAATGACTGCAACTGAACCCAGGGACCAACGGAGAAGGTCTTCCCAGGGGGAGGCAGACTCCCATAAGGAGCGCACAAATATGCAGAAGGAGTGTTTGCTGCATTCAAAGGAGGGGAAATGGCCCCATTGTTGTGTGGCTGGAGATAGAAACATGAGGGCAGAAGTTTCTGCAATTTCAAGTATTTTTTTCAGGCCTAAAATGGGATTCTTAAAATGTATAGATCCTTTCAAGTCTAACGCTTTGTTGTTTTTGGTTAATTTCCATTGTAAATATTCATATTTAGCAGCATCAAATCCCATGCAGCATACACAAATTCCCCGAATTTTCCCATTCTGTAATGAGTTATGCATGGGTGTAAACAGATACGAGTTGGTAGTACACATGATCAATTTTGCTAAATAAAGTATTATTTTTCTCTAGATGCATGTGAGTCAGTTGAAAATACTAGTTTAGATAATGAACAAACAGGCTAACATACAATGAAATAATTTTCATCTTGGGTAAGCCCAGTTTCCTCACTTCATTAGTTTTTAATTAAACCTCTGTCTGATTAAGTTTTCCATCTCTTTCCCAGAACCTTTTGCTTATAAAACCTCCTTCATTTGGTCCTTAGCAGTCTCCAAGAGGGAGAAAAAGCAGTATTGTTTGGCTGCTTCTTTATGTACATCGCTTATTACTTTTGCTTAAAATATAATGTAAAAAAATTACAATCACGTAACAGTAGAATGAATAGGAAGGACAGAAACTGTGGCAATCTAGGGTTTAGATGATAGGGGACATGGGCCTCCCCAAGAGCATCCCAGGCTTTATAAGATATAGGCCCTGAAAATGTGTGAGAAACCTCTCTGGCTTTGGAGCCTGTTTTGATGTCTCTCAAGGACAAGCAAAGGGGAGCCTCAGCCTCCTCAATTGACAATACCAGAAGATGAGGGAGACTAGTCCTGCAACCAGAACCTCTGCCCAGCCCTGGGCTGGGCATGTGTGTAGGGGGTGGGAGGACTCTCCCTATGGGACAAAAGACATGTCCTCCCCAAGCCTAATGAATTTTTTTCTTTTTAGTTTATGCTTCAGACCTCTGAGTCGTGACCTCTGGAGTGGACTCAGCTGTTTGCCCACTCCTTAGCCCGAGCAATGCCTATAAAGTGGCTGCTGTGACAGCTGCTAGGCGGTCATGGAAGGTCTTGCGGTTGACATTGCATTGTCTGCTGGTCTGCAAGCCCAGCTTCTCTGGGTGCAAAGCTGAGTTGGCAAAGAGAAGAGAAGGTGGAAGTTCTGAGTCCGAGGCTTTGTTTGCATCCTTGCACACCTGCCCAGGTCCTGCAGATGTTAGCAGTGGGCATTCTCCAGAACGGCCCCCAAACATTAATTGACAGTACTTGACTGTGGAGCATACGCTCCCCTGTGTTTTCTTTGGAAGCTGAATTCAGTCTTCTGTTCCTCTCCTTCATTTCTTATTTATGGAAGAAGTATTTCTTCAGCCACTATGTGAGCTTATGTAAGGTGGAAAAACAGAAAACAAATCACAGAAGCATAGGGGCCACACCAGGAAGTTGTGGGCTCCTGAAAACCAGAAGAAGATGGAAGGTTGAAAGGAGGAACTGGTCAACAGGGACTGTGTAGACTGAGGTGTCCTCAGTGGCTCATGGAGCAAGATGCTGGTCTTCCCAAAAGAGGTTCCAGGGCAATGGCAGATGCCGAGATGATGTTGCAGGGAAAGAGGCCCTGGAAGTGGTGGGCAGACGTCTTGAGGGTTTTTTCTGTTAATTTTTTTGGAAAGACACTGAAGTGTTGGAGTGGAAAGTAAGAGTAAGGGAGAAGGTTGAAACTTGGGAAGGATTTGACTTTGTTCAAAAGAAGCCGAGATCCCAGAATTTGGGGTGCTGAAGTACAAAGCTTTCCTTAGAACACTTGCCTTTGCATGAGACTTAGCTTGTACAACAAGTGTTATTTCAGTTACAAAATGTCTGGCTTCACGTTTAGCAATAGGGCAATTTTTAGACAGCTAATCAATACGACTGTTCCATCCCCCTCCTCTGCTAATTATGTCATTATCCACAGAGCTATTCCAAGAACAACCAGGCTGAGCTCTCTTCTCCCCACCTTTGCTAGGAGAGTTCTACTCCCTAAGTAGACTTATTTTGCTCCCTAAATTTTAATTTATTAACCATTTCACCTGAAAGCAATCACCCTTGCAGTCAATTCCCCAAATAAAACATCTGCCTTTTCAATTCAGACAGCTCTAAGTGAAGAATGCACCAGAGGGAGCAGAATTATGTTCTTTCAGAAAGTAGAGATGTTTACAAAGAAGGGATTCTGACACCAGCCGTCTGGTCTGCATGGTGAACAAGCTTGTGTCAGGCTGCGAGGAGTGAGGACCCTCAGCCTCCCTTCCTCCTGCTGTCCTGCGAAGATCCTGCCTGGCTCCTGCTCCTTAATCCTGACTCCTGTATTAATTGACCTTTTACAGAAGCAACTTGAGACCCTACAAACTCTGAGGTTGTTTAGTTCTCAGGGCGCTCTGTTTTTTTGTAGCATCTATTTGCATGATATTTGTGACTTTAACGTGCTTTGGAATTGTTTCTCTCCGGAGGCCTTTGGGTGCCATCCTGCCAGTCTGTTAGGATGTTTCAGAGTGCCATGACACCCTGCTAACACTGCTGCAAACCTTGTTCTAAGTACAGATGTCTGAGGGCAAAGGCAGGTGAACACTTTATACTCAGTAATATTTTTATCTTTGCTTAGAAGAAGGCATGAGGCAGACACTGAAGGTGAAAATGTACTATTTGTGCACTATTTTTTTTCCCCCTGAATATTTGAACCCTTCAGAGGCTTGGGTTTTGGCCACTGCTAGAAAACAAAGCTGGTAGAGACCTGGAGACCTTGAAAATTAGAAACAACATAGGGTCCCCTAGGTCCTGCCTGTTTACACGCTTCTCTCGCATACCGGAGCGCAGCCAAGAGCTTTGTACTGCTGTTTGTGATTGTCCCCTATCCCCAGAAAAGTAAGAGGGCAGACCTAGGATCTGGGCCTTCCTGGGTACACTATTTTCACTCTGCCACATGCATATCTCTGTTTCCCTTGCCAGAAATGGAGTCTCTGAAAGATGGTCCTTTTTTCTGTGAAGAAAAAAGAGAAAAGATTAATGATACCCACTCCAGCAGCCCACACAGTGGTAAGCAGTGCAAAGAAGAATAGAAAGCAGAGGTGTTTCAGGGAGCACCGTGGTGAAAAGAGTAGAAAAATACATGTGCCAAGAAGGGTCTAGATGAAGCTCCCTGATCCCTTCACATTGTTATGATGCTTTTATAAGTCACCCTGGGAACAGAGGAGGGTTGAATTCCACAGACTCAGTCTTCTTTGCAAGAAATCAAGGCATTGGTCTGAGAGCAGTGTATCTCATTTCAGAACAAAATCAAGCAAGCATGTGCAATTTCATATACATCATGTGAAGCATATAAATTATGTGAAACTGTGTCTGTCAGCTTCACATTACTACAGTGAGAAACCTTGAGCATGAACCTATAAATAGGAAAGATCTATTTAGTTCATAGGTTTGGAGGTTCAAAGCACAGCACTTGTAGGCTCAGTTCTGGTGAGGGCAACAAATGATGGTCCATCCAGGTGGGAGATTGTGTAGGAGCAGAACAGTCATATTCTTGAAACAGAGACCATGGTCCTGCAATCCCGTTCAGGATTACACCCTCAGTGACCTGATAACCTTCCATTAAGTCCTACCATTTTTCTTCTTTCTTTCTTTTTTCCTTTTTTTTAAATTGGTGAATGCTAGGAATCAAACCCAGGTTCCAGTGCAAGCTAGGCAAGGACTCCACCACTGAACTATGCCCTGAGCTCTGAACGTCTTAAAAGACCACCACAGCTTCCAATACAACAATCATGGGCAACTACCCTCTACAGATAGACATTTAAAAAAAATTTTTTTTAGTTGTAGATGGACACAATACTTTATATTTTATTTATTTATTTTTATGTGGTGCTGAGGATTGAACCCAGTGTCTCACACATGCTAGGCAAGTGCTCTACCACTGAACTACAACCCCAAACTCTACATATAGACATTTTGATGACATTCAAATGACACATCAAACCAGAGAAGAAACAAAAAGGCTGGTTCTAGGTGTCATAAGAAAAATATGGGGAAAACGTAAGTGACTCTGAGTGTTGATTCACTTTGGAACTGATGAGCAATAGGTGCTGTTGAAAACTGTCATCCCTCCTATGGTAGACAAGTTTTATGACTGTAAATTTTCGAGACTTTTACAACTTGTTTATGTTTGATATACTTTAATTAAAAAGGTTTTTAAAGTTTTATAGCATTTAAAGTCTATGAAAGATGGTGTTTAGTTGTTTTTTAGATAGAAAAAGAGAAGTGCTGAAGTCAAATAATTTGAAACAAGGACCCTTATCTCCGTCCATCAAATTTAGAGAACTCAACAGAGAAAATGTGTAAGTTGTGGCAAATGACAGACACAGTCAATTCTAGTCTTGTTTGTTATCTATGCCTCCAATTGATTAGTAGGGGAATAGGCAATTTGTTTGGTGTCCTGGGTCACAAGCATTCTGGGTCCTTCAGCATTCTCAGCAACTCAGAAGGCAATTTCTAAAGCATTACTGAGTAAACCCAGTGTTTTGATCCAAATAATTTCTTTATAGTTTCCTCTTAATTGAAGATAATTTTCACTTTAAGTGGAGACTTTTGCTTCTGACTTCATATTTCCTCTCTCAAAGAGGGAGTTTATATATTTGATTTCCATAGTGATGGCTCCTTGTGTCACATCCTCTTCAGAGCTTAGGGGCTGCTTCTTCAGGGGACAGTTTTACAATGCAGCCCTAGCCCTTCAGTCATCTTCCATTACCACTCATGCATTAAGAAACAGTAATTCAAATGAAATATCCGTTGGAAGAAGGAATTGGTTTGCCTCTGGGAAGAAATTTCGGAATGTAAACTCAAAGCAAGTTACAGGTGTTGTGTGGGGGAATTTGTGAATAGCTGTCGAGAAAAGGGTTAATTATTTCCTATTGCAAATTCGCTTTTAACTTCAAGGAAGTTGGATTCCTTCTGTTTCAGCCCTGTGCTCACCCCAGCCTGTCATTTATAGCACTGAGGAAAATTACATGTTTAGCCCCCTTCCTCTCACTATATGCTACATTTCCTGAAGGCAAAGATGACTTTTTTCTTCTTTATTTGATCATTCTTAAAGTATAACAAGGTCTCCAGCACATTTAAAAGTATTCAATAAATACTTTTGAATCATATTGATGCAAGGAAGCATCCAAAATTGTGTGTGTGTGTGTCTACTATATTTTTCTCATAAAATATTAGACTTGAAAATCTTAAAAGATATCTCATGTAGCTCCTTTTATGCCTTCCATAATTCCAACACTCCCACCCCATCTGGTTTATTTCTGTTGGCTCTATTGACTGTCCCCCACCTCGTGGATCATATTGTTTGACTTCTTTGCTTGCTTGTGATCTTTGATTATCTGTTGACACTGCAGCCTAGTTTGGATTGTGTTGTTTTCTTTTAAAGAGTTGAGTTGTGTTCTGGCAGGCAACTAATTTATCACAGACCAGCTCATTTCTTTGAGTGCCTGTTGTTAAACTTTATTGAGATGAATCTGGGAAACTTTTGTTCTGAGGCTAGAATAGCTCTGTTTCTAAAAAGAGGCCTTTGAAGGGTTTCATCTAAATGCCTGGGTTGTTCTGCCTGGTCAGACCACCTTTCCAGCATGGTGCAGAACCTTGGAGTGCACAGTCACTTCTGCGCCCCTCAAAGCCTCTCTCTGCTGGCCTGTGTAGAATATCACCCTGTGAATTCACAGCTTAGATAAAGGCAAGCTCTTTCTTTTCTTATTGGTGAAGATTTCTGCAGCTTCTTTTCTGCATAGTTTCTTTCTCTTGGATACTCTTCCCATTAGTTGAGCCACCATAGCATGCCTCTACTCCAGCTACCTCCCCATCGCCTCTAGATCTTCAAGCTCTACTTGGGCTCCTGCTCCCCAGCCATGCTCTAGAAAAAGCTTCGAGGCAGAAAGCTGGGCTTGTTTGTGTGTTTCCATTTGTTACTCATTTCAGCTTTGTGCTCTTGTTGTCCAGGGTTTGACAAGAGTTGTTCCTATAGTTGTCTTTATATTTTCTGAGGGCTGGTTTGGAAGCCACTGTATGGCAGTGGAATCAGAAAACTCACATTCTGGATTAAGAGTGAGTCATAACCTCCACAGAGTTCACAGGTACCTTTCTAAATCAATTACCAGGATGGGGAAATGAAATTATTATTAGGACAATCTGACCTGCCTGTTAAGCTGAGATCAAGTTTCCAAGCCACATATTTCCCATAGGGGAAATGTGGAATAAATGGCAGGAAGTCAACTACAAAATCAGACCAGTTCCTCAATATTGATTTTCTACTTTAGCCTGGATTAGCAATTGCTCATGATGTAAACACACATACTCCTACAGTCTGTTCTTGTTCTCTCTCTCTCTCTCTCTCACACACACACACACACACACATACACACTCATATGCAAGTCACAAATGGAAGAATGTTTTAACTCTGAGTTTATACACACCACTTAATTAACCTGTGGCATGGTTTGAATATGTGGTATCCCCCACAAGCTCATGTGTGAGACAATGTAAGAATGTTTCAGAGGTGGAAAGACTAGATGATGAGAGCCATAATCTAATCAGCAGATGGATCCACTTATAGGGATTAACTGGGTGGTAACTACAGGAAGGTAGGGTGTGGCTGATGGAAATAGGTCATTGGGCACATACCTTTGGGGTTTATATTTTGTCCCTAGTGAGTAGAGCTCTCTCTGCTTCCTGTTGCCAGGTCCTGAACTACTTTACTGTGCTATGCTCTTCATCATGATGTTCTGCCTTACTTTGGGCCAAGAGCAATGGAGTTGATCATCTGTGGACTGAGATCTCTGGGACGATGAGCCAAAATAAACTTTTCCTCCTCTGTGTTCTTCTTGTCAGGTCTTTTGGTCACAGTGATGCAAAAGCTAACTTAACCTGAATGACTTAAAATTTTCTTTCTTTAGAATTCGGTTTAGATTATGTCTCCCCAAAGAGGTTGTCCTGATTAACTATCAAAAATGTAAATGAAGTGCCTCCTCTGATGCCATGGGCTGTAGTGGAAGGAACATGGAATTTAGCATAAATGGCCTGGGTTTGAGTCCAGGTTCTACCATTTTCTCACTCATGATTTTAATATTCTCATTTATAAAATAGAAGATATATTTCCAAACTATTTCCTTTTAAGATTTAAATAGGCAATATTAAACATGCAATTTACAACATATTAATTTATACTAAAATGAAAATTGCTATGTAAATATTCTTAAGGCTTTTTTCTCTCTTATAAATATTGTGAATAGCCAACTATTATTTAGGCTCCTTCTGGGGAAAGTTCATTCTCTGCTCTTTCTTTCTGGAGACACTCAAGCATGTAGTATTTTAGAGGAGGCAGCTAACAAGCACAATAAATTCACTCATGGAAAATGTCTAATGATCCTTCTTTGATGTTCTTGTTATTCATGGGGCAAGCAAGACATGTGAGTAGAAAAAATTTAAAGTGAGATTTGTCTCCTGGCTTTTGGATTTTGATCTAATTCTGTTACAGAGCCATGAAATTCATCAAATAATGGGGTTTATTAATTCAATAATATATAACATTTTTACATCAACAACAGCCTTTTAGTGGCCTCATAATATGTTGTGTGTGTGTGGGGGTGTGTGTGTGTGAGAGAGAGATAGACAGAGAGACAGAGAGACAGAGAGGAAGAGAAAGATAAGGAACGATAGATCCAGGATAGAACAGAGAATCAATATTGAGGAACTGAATTGATTTTGCATTTGACGTCCACCCCTTTCTCCTTATCTAATGCACTCAATCTAGCCAGCTTGCTTCCATATTTTGTAACCCACCCTAACCATCAGCTCTTCTTGTTTTGTTTAATTGTTGTTGCTGGTCTGAATTATATTAAGGACAATGTTATTACCAAGTTGTGCAAAAATCTTCCAGTAATCTAATTGTAACTGGCATAACATATACTACTCTAGCTGATCTGAGTAATTTTAATAAAATATTAATGCCTCTATTTATTAACTTATAAATGCCATTGTAAACAAAACTAATAATGTTGTCCTTTTCAGATACAAATTTAATGCAATCTGGGTTGATTTGTTGAATCTGTTGGGTTCTATGAGTCTGGATGGACTCCAGTACTGGCCAAATGCTTCTGTGGTCTTGGTGGGCCAGGGTGGGGACCTGCTTCTTTGGTTGAAAGTATGACTTAAAGATAGTCATGATGAGGGTGTATGCGGTGGGGCACCTGGCTGGGATGTTCTAGTAGATCTGACCTTTACAGTAACAGGTGGTGAGTCCTCAGAGCAGCCCATCCTGTCTAGTCTCCTCCCACAGTGCCTCTCAGGTTGAGTGGGATAAACAGGATTTATATGGGGGTATAACAGCTCTAAACTTGATTCCTGTTGACCCTGTAGGTCAAGATCGCCTCACCTTGCACAGCCTATTGTGGGCACCACTCATCCTCATGTAGCATTTCCAAGGCTGTACAACTGGGACCATGAAAGGCCGCCAGCTCCCTCAGCCACTGTCATGCTGTGGCACACAGGTGAAGGCTATTGACATAACCAGCAGGTAGACCTTGAGCAGACCATCTGCCTGTGCAGTCCCATTCCAAACCTTTCTGGCTGTGTGACCTTGGCCTGAGCGCCAAGGTCTTCACTTGTAACACACATGTACTATTCATGCCTACTGCAGAGTGTCCATCTAAGATTTGATGAGTCCGTGCACCCAAAGTGCTGAAGGCAGTAACTGCCCCACTCAATGCACTGAAAGCATCCTCGCTAGGGTCTAGCTTGGCCTCTTGTCCTTGTCATTACTACAGTTTCTACCTCACAGGCTGAAGTAAACATGAAAACCAAGCTCAGTGGACCTTTTGGGAATCAGAAAAGCATGATGCTGAACTGTGGGCATCACACTTATGTGTTTATGGGTATTAACATAGACACAGATAAGACAGGTATACAGACCAGCAATATGCTGTGTTGATTGCAACCATTTAAACACCAATAGCATAAAAAGTGAATGTCCTTATTGTTTCAACTAGTTTAATTGGAACACAGAATCCTCTTCTTTTTGGATTGTTTGTTCAAAAATTTCTGTGTCTACTGTGTGAAGCATCTGGTCCTGAAATACATTTTCAAAAGCGAACTTGAGATTGGGTTTATTTATAATTTACCTTTGATTAATTCATTTTCTACCCAAAGGCAGAATACTGGAGGCTGGCAGATGTTTGATGGAGGAGGTCTAAACAATAAACAATGTTTGCTTGAACACTAAAATTTAATACCAAAGTGGTTCTTGTCGATGCATGAGTTGGTTCCTTTATGCCTGCCTCATTTCATAATCTAATTATTTCACTACTCTGACCTTCAGTTTCTTTATCTCAACATGGGGTTAATATTGCTATGGTAGATACAATAATGTCCACATTCTAATCCCCAGAACCTGTGAATATGGTCCTCCCCAGACACTCCAGAGGAGAATGTAGCTTTATTGACACTTTGGTTTAGCTATAGACCTCAATATATATCCAAGAGTAAATTTGTATAGTTTTAAGTCACAAAATTTATGGTAATTTACTGCTGTAGCAATGAGAAAACAATACACATTCCAGCTTGAAGTTTGTAGAAAAGGTTAGAGGTGGTGGTATATGGATGGTCAATAAATTGCAGTATTATGTTTCCCATGCACTTCAGAGCCTGACCATGGAGTTTTCTGGCCTTCCAAGTCATAGACATCTTTTATAAAAATAATAATGACTTTAAAACATACATAGTATTTTATGGTTTATAAAACTTCTTCATGGTGAAGTGAATTGGAACCTCCTAAGTGAATCAGTGTAAATTACAACTATAAAAGTAGACTTAAAATTCTTAATAGAACTCAAATAAAATCACACATGAAGGAAGCTTCTCTCATAGTCACAAATAGATGCTAGAATAAGAAATTAATAGTTGTGTTCTCAATTCAGAATTTTTTCAGCTATATTTTGTTGCAATCTTTGTATTTTCTGCTTGTCCTACTTGTAACTACAGCCTGGTTTATAGCTTCCTTTCCATTCAGTCTTTGTCCTTTCTTTCTTCCTCTTGTGGTGAAACTTTAAGGAAAAACACATAGCCTCTGTTTCCTTTTTTCCCTTTCAACTCTACCCCAAAGTCTTAACCCAAGAAGATTTTTGCTTTTTTTTTTTTTTTTGCTTCTAGAAGATTTAGTTTCGAAACCTTTCTAAAACTTCTCAGTACTACTCCTCACTGTTAAGCATCTTACAGTGGCAGAGCACCAGATAGCCAGTGTTAGAGAATTCTGATTTCTTCTCTATTGCTTACCTGCTAGTCACATTTTGTGGAGCAATTCACTCACCCTTGCTAAGCTTCCACCTCTCCTTGCCCCCCTGAAAATCGACGTCCATTGCTATATTACTCTGAAATGTTATTTTCAGCATAACAGCTTCAAATGGTTAGAAAGCTTTTAAAACATTCCTCTTCCATTAAATGCGTGCTTCAAACTAGGCTTCCAAATGTCCAGTGATTCAAAAACACCTTTAGGTAATATCCTCAAAGTGAATTCCTGCCATTGATTGACAGAAATGAACTCCCAGGGTGTTGAAATATACATCTACCCTTTATTGCCACATCCACTCAAGCACTTTACAATGTGGAGTCAAATGTGTTAGAATAGCCCTTTGGACATGTGTGTGTTGTTGGATGCAGGATGTATTCATTTCTGGAAGCTGAGGGTGTTGTTTGCATCTCTTTAGGGTGCTCAGTTTGAACTGACATCTGTTATGGATACTGCCTGACTAACGAAGCCTTTTTATTTTCTTAAAACATGATGTGACCTAGGGCGGTCTAGGGATGAAAAAGGAAGAAAAAGAAAACAAGAAAGTGCAAGATTTCACACCTAAATCCGTTTTTAAAAGGATTCATGCTGCATTATTTTCAAGAGGATTTAGGAGGGCGGGGCACGGCCTCTGTGTCCTTAATCCTTAAATCTGGTTTTCTGCAGGTGCAGCCCTGTCAGGATCCTGGGCTGTCACTTACTGGCTTTGTCCCCTTCAACAGGAAAGATCAAGGCTTGAGCTCTTTCATGAAAGTCCCCTGAGGGAGAAAGTGGCTAGTTATGCAGAATAAATTAAATGGCTTGGGAAATAAAAAAGGTAGTCCCTAATGTGATGAGTCCATCAAGTGTGGCAAATTTGATTTTGGAAGGAGCATGGTGTGAAGCCCAAGGTTAACCCTCCACTGACTGAGACTCCATGGATCCACCAAGGAGATCTCTACTGGCTGGGATGCTGGGACAGTATGGATGCCCCTACTGGCTGCTGTCTTACCTCATGGTCGCTATTGTTTTAGACTCCTTTCAGATATTTAGGGTCAAGGTAGAGGACACCACTCCAAAGAGAAAAGACTCGCTAGTAAGTACTCGGAGACAAAAACGCTGATCATATTTGTACCAATTGGCAGTTGCAAACACTCTTCAATTCTTCTAAGTTATGTCATATGTGGTCATATTTTGTCTTCATAAATGATGGAACATCCCTGTGGTGAAGACAAGGAAAAGGGGAAAAGAAACTTTCAGGAACTTTCCTGATCTCACAAACGCAATAAATAGAAAAGGCTTAAAACTGTTTCAACTCTGTTTTTTAGCTCTCTTAGCTACAAAATAATTTCATCACCAGGAGACAATGGAGAAAGAGGCCTCATTATCACCTTCTGCAATATTTTTCTACTGTATGGGAACATATAATAAAATGTCAAGCTTTATTCTTTACTCAATGTATTTTCCTCCCTGATGCACCACAGGTAAGAGTGAAAAAGAAATAAGATACTACACTGTCATCCAGCCATTGACACAGAATTATTGTATTTATTATATATCCAAGATGATTTCCAAGATATGAAGATAAATTCCTAAAGGTGGGGACTGTGCCTTGTTTAGTTTGTATTCCTCATGTGACAAGGAACCAGTAGAACAGCCATGGGTTCTTTGAAAATCATAGAAGTGATAGCAATTCACTTGGTGACTTACACAATTCACTTGTAAAGGCTTGAAGTACAACAGTTGGTTTTCCTAGGAAAAATTAATTTGGAAATCATGCTGGGGATAATCACAGAATATGTTTACAGATGAGACAAGGCTTGTACCTCAAGCCCAGAGGTTTCTCTTACGGCATCTCAGGCTCCCTTGCCTGCACTAGTGAAGGGAGTAGATTCAGTTGGTCACCCAGTCCCTCTGAGGAGGTGAAGGCAACAATAGAGAATGATCTAGGGACTCTCATCTGCAAATGTCTGAGAAGTCTGAACTCTGAGATGGGCTGGACTTGAGGTGGAAGCTATGGTAGCAATCCCAAACTCACAAAGTGAACACAGGATCAGGTAAGCATTTTGGAGTCTGGGTGCAGATTCCTGAAAAGTTAGAGGAACTAGAAAGAGAAGCTTCTCATGTGATGAAGAGTCACCTTTTTTTGGTTTCCCTCATTCCTACATACAGACAAGATTTGCTCTCAGTACCTACTCTCAGGTCCAAACTGTAAAGCTAATGGAGATGTTGGGGAGAAAGAGCGAGAAATATTGACTTTGCCAGCCAGCCCAACCTGTAAGTCGTCTGCTATAACATGACCTTATTGCTGTTTTAATAAGGTGGGAACAGAGTTTTATGTGTTCAGAAGAGAACAACACACTTTGTTGAGTTAATAATGGTTTTATTAGCAAAGTAATCTTTGATTTGGAGCTTTAGGAAGAACATTATTTTGACATAACAATATACAGGAAAAAAAGAGAAAAAAGGTCATTTAGTTTGAGAGAAAGTGCAGTGTGTGCAAATTTCAAGGTATGCCAGGGAACCATATGTTTGATAGAGGTCCTACTTGGTGGTGAGGATTTTTGCTTTTAAGAATATCATTAAAGAAGACCTTTCCTTAGGAAAATGCACATACCTATCTTAGAACAAAAATTTACTATATAATTTCAGAGGCATTATAGTATTTTCTGAAATGAGACTGATCACTTCTACTAGGATAACAATTTGTTTTTTGACTTTGTCTCAACAATTATCACACCTTGGCACTGGCAGCCATCCGAATTGGGCACACTTACTTTGATTGTTAAGTCTTTGTTTCATCACCCAATCCTTTTAGGCTTACTGCACAGTGGTCTTAGATTGATGGAATCACTTGTAGACAGAAATCATTTTTCAAATGCAGGGCAATCATTTCTTTGTTTTCATCTGAGAATTTTGTGTGTGCTTTTTTTTTTTTTTTTAATTGCTCTGTGTTCACTTCAGGGATAGTTATTTACATTTGTAGTATGTGGAAGCACAGCATCTGCTTCCAGGTGAGCTCCTGTGTTCACTAGTCAGTGGAGCAACAAACCCTTGACAATGCAGGAACATTTCTCAAAACATAGCTGGTTAATAATTCCTCATGCTTGGAATGTCCCATCTTTTGCACCCTGAGTCTATTAATCTTGAAAATAACATGCTTTCCATGGTTCTCACTCCGTGACTTTAAAGAAGACAACAGAAAGGCAGTTTCAGGAGGAAGGGGATTCAGTCCAAGGTTTCTGAATTTTGGGGGAGTAGATTTTTCTTAAAACAAGATATGCATTATTTCATTAAAGTAATATATTATTCATTGGACTAAAAACTTAGAATGTTATGCCAATCACAGGAATGAAGGTAATATTCTTAAAAAAATAAATAAAAAGATTATTAACCTAGGAGAAAATTGGAGGTGGCCCATAACCACCTGAAAAGATGTTCAACCTTGCCAGTAGTTAAAATTAATAAAAAATATTTTTAAAAATAACATTTTTTTACTTATCTAATTCCAAATATGAAAAGTCAAGGATAATATCTGGTATTTCCTAAGAAAGATGAAGTAAATAATATAAATTGGTACAAGTTTTCTGAAGGTACTTGGGCAGCTTATGTCAAAATTGTAAGAAAAAAATAATCATACTGTTGGTTTAGCTCCTTCTCTTTTTAGAATTTGTCCTCAGAAAATAGTGTACATTTATAAATACATTTGTACAATCATACTTATTATCAAAGGTTTAACACATTGAATAATTAGAAACTATCCACATTTCTACAGTATAGGATTGATTTACCAAATATGTTACATGGGTCCACATAGTAGAAGCCTCTGTGGTCATTAATTATGAAATTTGCATTGGTATTTACTGCTATAGAAAGAGGCCTACAATGTTGAGAAGAAAATCAACTGTTAAATGAAAAACACTTTCTACAAAAATATGTGAGTATAATCTCTATAAAAATGATGCTTATATGTATTTTACAAGCAAAAGTTTGGAAATATATACAGAACACTGAAAGTTGCTACTTCTGAGTGATGAGTTTTTAGGTAACTGAAACTTTTTTCTTATATGAATTTTCTGAGCCCTTTCAATTCATTTGTCTTATTTCTGTAATGAAAAGTATGGGGAAGTATATAAAAGGCCAACAAAAAGCTCAGCATAGTTCATTTAATATTTGATTATGTAACCTGAATACAGATACAATTTAACCGCGGATATTTTAAGGTTCTCTTTTCTTCATTCTTCACTCAATAGTCACTATCTCCTTACATCTAAGGGAAACACTATACTAGATTAAGCAAACTAAATGAGCAGATGTGGATGAAAAGTCTGTAATAAATTCCTTGTGCAGAAGCTATGAAGCAAATCTACAATGGTGTACTGGCCAATTCAAGACGCAATTAACAGAAAATTTGCAATCTGGTCAAAATAAATGTTCAAATAAAATGGTAATATGCCTTACAATGCCTCATAACTAAAAATGAAATTTCATAAAAGGGATGAATAGAGGGAGTATTTTAAAATTTCAACTTTTTTCCCCAACTCTTAGTGGAGCCAGAAAATAATTTTAATGTCAGCACACAGCTGCTATTTCATATGGAAACTGAACCATATCCCTGCTTTGTTCTGAAAGGAAGCAGCCCCCCTGAGTTCTTGGGTCTGGGGAAGGTTGGCAGCAATCTGGTCTCAAGTCAGTCACTTATTGTTGGTCTTGGGACAAGACTGTGTTGAAGACCTCTGATGTACACAGCACTGCTTTAGATGCTGGAGGAGGATTGAAGCCATGGTTATGATGACCTTTATCAAAGAGTCAGGAATTAATTTTGTTACTAGATTTGCATGTTAAGTGGCTACGTAGTAAGCGTATGCGATCCACTTCCAGGGCACTGATCAGAGGTAGCGAGAGGTCAAGGAAGGGTATGGCACAAGGAAAGCCACTAGTCGGGACTCAGAGGAAACACACCACTGAATGAGAGCGAATATAGGAGGAAAGCTGGTCCAAAATGGCAACATGGCCACGTGAAGAGTGAAACAGCTGTTTTAACCGCTTTTCAGTTTGGTTTTTTGAGGACGCGTATGGTGGGACGCACTCAGTGTAACGTGGGCAGAGCTGGAGCTTCTCAGGCTGTTGGATTGAGGGTAGGGAATGGGTCTTAGGGATAAAAAGGAATGCAAATCATTGACATGGAGATGGATATTTACTGTGCTGTGTTTTAATCCATTCACTAGACATACTTACTGGATATCTGCTGTGTCTCAGGATTCGCACTACACATAGGTGCTGAAGGGCAAACACCAGACAGCTTTCCACTCCTGCAAAACTATCAAGAAGACAGTTATGATAAAACTTTTGTAGCTATATTCATTTTTCACTTTGTGTATGTGTAAAATGCTATTGATTCTTAGCACATGCACCCACTACAATGAAATAAAAAATGTGAACAATGTATTTTATAGGGTAATGTTTTTCAAATGAGTCCATTATAGAAATATTAAATACTGGTGCAGATTCTTCACACAAGTCTTTCTTTTAGCCATACACTGTGGAGTGAGGACGTTCAATTTTTTTTTTTAAAAATAGGATCCACCATAAGAAATATATTTTACATAAAGTCTCAGTATACCTATAAACACATGCACAAGCACACACACATGAAGCAGAAATTTTATGAGAAATAAAAAATGAAGGAGTGGACTTATAAAGTATGAAATTACAAAAAGATGAACTGTGTAGTAAATTGCAGCACATCAGTCTGTTTTGCATGTGGAAAAGAATACATTGGTCCTTACTTCATGTTATACATGGAAACTAACTCAAAATATTATTAGAAACCTAAATGCAAAATTTAAAAATGAGCTTTCTAAGTTAGAAAGATAATAAAAGCTTTAGAGCTTAGAGCTGTCTAAGTTAGAAAGATAGATAAAAGTATATGAGCTAGATTTGAGTTATCTTAAACAGGGCATGAAAGACAATAACTCATAGACTAAAAGAAATTGATAGGATTAAAATTAAACAGACACATGATGTGTGTAAATGAAATAATAAAATGCAAAAAGGAAAGGAAAATGCTTCCATTGTGCCATGGATAGAAGAGCTGTGTCCCTTCCAAAATATTCGTACTTTGAAGCCCTAATTCCCAGTGTGATGATACTGGGATGTAGGGCTTTTGGAGAGCCATTAGCTTTAGATGAGGTCATGGGAGTGGGAACTCCATGATGAGATGAGTGCCCCCAGAAGCAGAGGAAGAGACTACAGCTTGCTCTCCTCCTTGTGAGGGCACAATGGGAAGGTTGTCATCTGCAGGTCAGGAAAAAGGTCCCCACTCAGGCCCAAATCTGCCAGTACCTTGGTTTTGTACTTCCCAGTCTCCAGAACAGAGAAATAAATGTTTGTTGCTTAACTCACCCCCCAGTCTATGGTATTTTGTTATAGCAATGTGAGCTAATAGTCACTGCATAGCACTAGCAAGGTTTAAAATGCAGAATATGTGTTTCCTCAAGTCAAAATAACAACAGCAACTAACAATTCAAAAACAATGAAGAAGGGATGTGATGGGATGAGCGCCCTCATAAGCAGAGGAAGAGACTACAGCTTGCTCTCTCCATGGAGAGAGTAATTCACAGAAATACCCCCACAAAAATGCCAATACATACATAAAAAGGTGCTTGACTTCACTAGTTATTAGATGAATGAATGTGAATTAAAACCACAGCTGGATGCCATGTCGTAACCATCAGTTTGGCAAAGCCAGTTAGATTGTACTGGTTAGAATATGGCATATGTGAACTCTCATATGTGACTGGTACACTGGTACATTGTGCAAGCCATTTGGAAGCAATTAGAACAAATACTAATACTACTTGGTTCCAAGCTCAGGAAGGCCTTGTTATCAAGTAGAATATTCCAAAAACTCAGAGTTCATGTCCAGGAGCAGCCTGAGGGCCAGACCTGAAGACATACCAGTGCAGTTTCAATATCCCAAACTGCTGAAGTATCCCTGTACTCCAGGGTAGGAATGGGGCTGGGAATAGCAATGAGTACACAAGAGCCTTCAACATGAAATGCAATTTACTAAATGCAATTTCTCAAATTGGGGAGGAGTGTAGTTATCTGGGTACCCACTACATAATTCTCTAGATATTTTATGCCTGATTGCATAAAAATACAAAAGAAGGTCAATATATTAGAGAAGTATCACTTTATCCAGATTCTTCTTAAAACAATTAAGATAAGTGTTATTAGAACATAGAGAATAGTAGAGTTTTTACAAGCTATAAAAAATAGTTACAAAATGTGTTTGGCTTGGGAATAGTACATCCTACCAAGCAGCACATTTCATTAATAAAAATGATGTCAGAGCTTTTCTTATAACTGGATTTTTTTTTTTTTTTTAGAGGAAGGAACAATGTCAGTGTTGGCTCAGCATCTGGTGGCAACCCATGACTAACAATTTCCCACAATGACACAAATCTGCGCCATTTTTAATTGTCCAGTGTATCCCAACTTTTCCTGCCCTCACTCCCCAGTTGACTGTGGATTTTTCCTCTTTCTGCACTCCTCTTGTCTGTGTAATGACGTTACCTCCTCCTCTAAGACTTGATATGAACACGGCCACCTCTGTGAGGAGTCCCACTGTCTCTGCAGCAGTGCTATGGTTTGGATATGGTTTGAATATGTCCCTCAAGGGTTCATATGTTGGGAGCTTGGTCTCTAGTGCTGACAGGTGTTGGGACCTTTAAGAGGAGGAGCCTCGTGGGAAGGCCTTAGGTCACTGGGAGAGCCTTTGGGAAGAAATTGATTGGGGTAGTTCTACTGGGGCCCTGAAAAATCCTGAGATGGACTTGGTATAAGAACAAGCCCAACTTCTGACCTGTGAACTATCTCCTGTGTAGTGATGTGATGATCTCTCACTCTTATTGTTTGTAAGGGGTTCCTTGTGGGAGGTGGCACTGTGCTGTTTGGACTTTCAGCTTCCAAAACTGAGAGCTGCATAAGTTTCCTTTCTTTAAAAGTTGCTCACCTTGGTATTTAGTTGTAGTAATGAAGAATGGATCAATAAAAACAATAAAAATCCACGAGTGTTTACTGAGTACCAGGAAGCATTCTAAAAGCACTTCATGGGCACTAAACACTTGAATCCTCAAGGTATCCAATGAGGTAGGCTTGGTCATACTCATTTCATTGATGAAGCAACTCCATACTAAAGGGGAAGGAAACTTAGACAAGGTCACTCAATTTTTAAATGAGAATGGAGATGGACTGGCTATGTAATGGACAAATCAGCATGTCTAACCAAGCAGCTTGGCCACTGTTTTGGACACTCCTCAACATCTCTTTTGAACTTTGCATGTTGTTGTCAATTTCTGAAGAGATCTGTGGTTGTCTCCCTTCTGGATCTGTGTGTTTCTTGAAGTACTATGAAATCCTTACTTCTTAGCGAATTGCCCAGTACAGAATTGTAATTGAGAACATTTATTTAATGCATTATACATGAGAGCATAGAATATAGATTTCATTGGAATGTATAATTAGGTCTTATAATACTTAAGTATGTAGAGAAAAATTCAGTATAGAAACATTGAGGGGAAAACCTTTATTTTGTTTGATTTGTATTTCAATAAGAATATCAAATGATTAAGTGAAAATGCATATACTACTCTTCTGTGTTTATTTGAACATACACTCAATTATTTTCATGAACACATATTAATATTTTGATTGAAGTGAATTACAAATCCAGAATTGTATTTTCATTTTATTTTTGTTAACCAAAGAAGTTAATATTTAATCATGTTTTGATGATTATAAACATCCATGAAATATATTAAATGCCCACATGTATTTATTTCTGTTCATTTTACAAACACACATATGCACACATATATGTATCTTTTATTTTTGTTAGCAAATCCATTTTCATGTTCTATAAAAAAAGAACCATTCTAGGGAAAAAATACTACTTTTTCCTAGTTAGTTCCTCTTCTAAGTCATTAGACTGTATGGTGAGAGGAAGATATATTTTCTGTGCTGTCTGAGGGAGACATAATTCCATTTAACTTACCACTTTTTAAGGAGGTTGCCAAAAAGGATGCTGGCTTTTGACAAAATAGCCTTCTTCCTTATTTTTTAAGCTTACCCTCTACGAAAATTTATTACTTCAATTTTTTTGCTTGTTTTTCTTTCACTTTGAACATTTTACCTGCTTATATCCTTCAATGTGGAGCTTATTTGACTTCCATGGCCAAGGAAATGACCCCTTTTTACATTAAATCTTGGCGGTGGCAGTCCAAGTTAACAAAGCCATTTCCAAGCAGATCAGGAGAGGCACAGGAATCAAAACAACACATGTGGAGGCCAACATCACTGGCTTTTATTGTCTTTGTTTTAAAAATTCAACACTGTAATAGAAAGTAAAAGCTCAAGCCTTGGTTCCAGAGTTAGTATTAGAAGGAATTCGTTTTAAGGAAAGTGGCCTTGTCACTTAGGGCCTGCAGTGAGTTCAACCCTGCCGGAAAAGAAGGCCTGGCTTTGCATCCCAGCAAACACACAAAAGCCTTCACAAAGGAAATGGGCTTCCTCTTCTATCAGCCCACCCCAAACGAAAGAGAGAAGGCAAGCTGAAAATTGGTAGAAGAGTTGATTTCACTACATGTTTATGTTAATAGGGTATTTGACTTTTGAATGCTTCATAAACCTTGTTATGCTCTGCTATTTGAGGAGTAAAACAGCTGGAACACTGCCAGAAGCCTTAATTGGAATCAGCTTAGCAGGGGCTGACAAGGTTTCCTAGTGTTTAGTTTCAAACTTATTACCAAATCGCAAAATTATGTGCTATTTATTTTCTATTCCTCTTTGGTTTATGCCCATGAAGGTAAGACTTAGCTGCATTAGGAAATAGACTCATTTTGCCTTGTCCGCCCCGGGCTGGTGCTCTGAGCGGAGCTGCGTGGGCAATGCCTCCTCTCATTAGCGGTGGCCTCACTTCTCATGCAACAGAGGGCATCAGGCAGATCCTTCCCTCATGCATTTTGATTATTGGCTAAAATGAGTGCTCAAATGGCCAACCCAAGTCGAGTTACTGAGCTGTGTGGTCAATCTGTCACCAATGTGGTGAGCAAAGCCACAGAAAGAGGTTTGAAAGTGGCTCTGGGGGCCTTTTAGTTCTCTCCTACTAAAGGGTCACATTTGCCACTGGTCAACTATCATGAGCAGCCTCTTGGTTTATTTCAAGCCATGAGAAATAGACACCTTTTCTGCTTTCTGTTAAATTTCAGGGGATTAGTGCTTTTTATTTTGTGCTTTAGTTTCAGGGATTTTCAGCTTCGGCCGGCTCCTGTGTTTCAACCTGACTGTATTGCTTAGCATACTGCAACCTGAAATTCACAAAACTGGTTGCGTAAAAAAAAAAATATATATATATATATATATGTATATATATTTTTTATACTAGTTGCCATTTGCTAATGGCACCAACATATGTATGGAACATGGTCTTGTCTTGACCTTCTTAGGGTCTGTTTGGGATAAAACAGAAATTTGAACAAATAATTTAGAATTGATGATAAGTGAATTTTGATTCAAAATGGTCAGTGGGTCAGCTGGTCAGAGGCAGCTATCCCTTCTTTCTATGACAAATTTGTGAAGACACAAGAAAGGATGAAAACCTTCATAAAGCTAAGGTTCTCAATAACCTAATGCTAAATTCCAGAAGGGATTTTCTATTATCATACAGTAAATGGATCTGGGTGGAGAAAATCAAACGTGTATTTTAGGTCAAACTGCACATCCTGCTTTTGCTTCATGGAAAAGTTACCTCCTGAAATGGGACAGATGCTTTACTCATTGCTCCACATCTATCCCTGGAACAGTAGAAATTGGGTAGAATGACCTAAGTGGACACACTTGCCTTCATACCGATTGATGGGGGCGGGGGAATTTAATCCATATCACATTCCTGGGACAAATCCAAGGGCATAATTTGTGTTTCATTTGCCTTTCATATTCTGGATTCTTAAGGGGATGCTGTGGTACTTGATTGGAGAACTTTCTTTGTTTTCTAGTATAAGCACTCAATGAATTTTCCTCTAATGACTGCTTTACACCTAACTCGCCCTTTTGATATTCTGTTTTCATTTCTACTAAATTCAGAATACTTCCTAATTTCCCTTTGGATTTCTTCTTTGATTCATAGATGACTTACAAATGTTTAGTTTCAAAATATTTGGGAATTTTCCATTTATTTTCATATTATTAATATTTAATTTGATTTCTAACTGAATTCCATTAGTGTCAGACAACATGCTTGGTATGAGTTGAATCCTTTTAATTTTATTGAAAATTGTCCCATCATTCAAAATATGGTTAATGTTGGTAAGTATGCTATCAGCATTTTAAAAGAATGTTTGTTCTGCTGTTGGTGAATAGAACAGTCTACCTGCATCTATTAGATTATAGTTTTAAGACTTCTACCTTAGTAGTTTTCTGTTCACCTGTTCTATCAATGTTTGAAAGAGGAGTGTTAAAATCTTAGATTACTATTGTCAATTTTTCTGTTTGTCTTTGCAGTTCTTTTAGGTTTTGCCTCATGCATTTTGAAGCTCTGTTATTAAATTACAAATGTTAATGATTTATATACTTTTGATGATTTGAATTGTTCATCACTTTCATTTTTAGCTCTGGTATTCAGTTTTTCTATGAAATTGACTTTTCTTTTTCTTTTTTTTTAAAAAATATTTATTTTTTAGTTGTAGGCAGACAGAATATCTTTATTTTATTTTTACGTGGTGCTGAGGGTGAGGATCGAACCCAGTGCCTCACACATGCTAGGTGAGCACGCTACCACTGCACCACAACCCCAGCCCCCGAAATTGACTTTTTCTAATCTTAATCTAGTGGGCTGGGATTGTACCTCAGTGGTAGAGTGCTTGCATTGCATGCATGAGGTACTGAGTTCAAGCCTCAGCACCACATAAGAATAAATAAAATAAAGATATTGTGTTCATCTAATCTTAATCTAGGCACAATGTGTAGCCTTTTTGGATTAGTGTAAGCATTACATATTTTTCTTATCATTTTATTTTTAAAATTGGAGCTTTAAAGAAGAAATCCAGAGAAGTCAAGAAAGTATCTTGACCTTAATGTAAATGAAGACCTATGTCCAACTGTGTTGAGTTAATTCTAAAGCAGTACTTACTGGGAAATTCACTGTATACATAAAATATAAATAATATAAATATAAACACATATACATACCATTTCTAGGTCTTTATGTTTATGTGAGTTTCCTTTAGGCATCACATAATTGAATCTTGCTTATTCATCTAATTTGAAGTTAACAACAACAAAACAAAAACCTCTAGCTTTGAGAAAATGATGGAATATCACAAAAGTAACCCTTTTGGCTTCAATACTTGCATTCTCCTTCTAAGACTACATTTTGGTGACAGTGGCTTCTCTCTCCCCCAGCCAGATGGGAGCCCATCATTATCAACACGTTTCTGTGCAGGTGAAAGTGGCTGATGGAGCAAACCCACTGGCTGGCTGGTCTCTCAGTTCGCGACCATGACCCTCCCCTGGGCACTACCTCTCCTCCAGACTCACCCTGCATTTCCCTAGTGCAGCCATTTTCTCATGCTTCAAAATGACCAAATCATGATTTTTCTCTCCTTAAACCTTCAATACTTTCTTTTCCATCCTTGTGCTCATCTTATGACCTTAATTCTTGTTTTCTAATATAATTGAAGGAATAAGAGAATTACCAGACTATCAACCCAACTTTTCCTCACAAACTTGTATCTGTTCCCATATGTGCTGTTTTACCACCAGCTACCTTGGATTCCCAGTTTACTCATATCTGAAGTGAATTTATTCCGTATTCATTAAGTCTCCTTCTCTCTTACCCACTCACAAACCTCATTAACAATTTTCCTCTTTTTCTTTTATATCACCAGTTTCATTGTTTTCTGTTGAATGATTCATTCATATCAGCATAAAATCATGTTATTGTTTCTCCCATCTTAAAAAGAGAAAAAGTTTAGTTTCTCTCTTTGCAACAAAACTTTACACAAGGATGCAACTTACAGTCTTTTTCTAAATCCATTTGGTTGTCTTTTGACCATCCTCTGCCCAGGCTTTTGCTGCACCAAGCCCTAACGAACAGCTCTTGCCAGGCGGCAAACGACTTCCGCTTGCTAGATAGAGCTCATGGACTACTTTTGAGTCTTGTCTTACCTAACGCATCAGGAGCATTTCATATTAAAATTCCTTCCTTCCTGATATGTGTCCTTCAGTTGGCATTCAGGACACTGCTGCCTTGATTTTCTTCCTGCTTTACCATCACTGCTTCTCATTCTTCTTTTCTGACTTTTATGACACCTGTCCTTAGTATTACTAGCCCCCAAATCCTTAGTCCTCTTTTCTTCACTCTGAACTTACTCTCCTTCATCTCATCTTATGGCTCGAGATACCATCCATGTTCTGACATGCCTCCAAAGTCTATCCCAATTGAATGTCTTACCAGACTCCAGCTTCATAGACAATGTAGGTGGGGGAGAAGGGATGAAATAGAGCCGTTGTGCTTCCCATAGTTACTCAAAGACCCAAGCGGATGAGCTGATGGGAGCTTTTCCATCTGCAGATGAGAAAGCTAGAGGGTTGGTCATGAACTGCATCTGATGCTTCAGCCTGGAAGTGACGCAGATTTAAGCTATCATATAGCCCCAGAGAGCTGCAAGGAGACTGGGACATGTGGGAGGCTCCATGGGTATTCAGTGAGCTCATGATATATTGACACAACAAAGCCAGGTAATGCTATATTTATAAGAAAGATAATTATGTCTATAAATCAGGTGTCATATTTATAAGCATTATTGGGCAATAAAGCTATATTTGTTTAAATTTATACTTTTGTCCTACATTTTCTGTACTTTGTAATGAGTATATATTGCCTTCAAAATATGAAAAATGTTCATTTTGATTCTATAACTGAAAACGATTGTCATTGGGGCCAGAGGATGGTGGTCCTTAGAGTAACAGTAAGGATTAAGACGAAGAATGAGGAAGAGAGGAAAAGAGAATCAAAACAATGGACAGAGGGCATGGAGGAAATTTTCCAGACAGGGAAATGGGAAAGCCATGGGTAAAGAAAATTTTAAGAAAAAAGGACCTAATTTGCAGGAGATTCCTTAAGCTCTGTAAGATAAGGTGTAATAAAAAAAAGTCCGGAAGGCAGATTTGGGCCTTCAGCCAGGTATGGGCTAATTCCTGGGAGAGGTCTGCAGTGCAAAATGTAAAGAAAGTGGCTCATACGATGAAGAGGCAGAGATAAAACAAAAATGGTGGTTATAAAAAGGGCTGCAGGAAGGAGTGAAGAATGTATTGTGTATAAGATAAAATGTGCTGAGCTCTGAGCCTATACTGTGGAGGAAGCCAGGAATGGATATACTCTCAGCTTTGTTAAGAAACAAATATATGTATTGTGCATGTTACTATCCTTAAGAGATCTATTGGGCAATCCCATAAAGCACAATATATTTAAGAGTAAAACTGTGTAAGCAGTTTGAAAAGCAGATTGGTCTTAGGATGGTGATATTTGTATATGCAGAGGGAGATGTAAATGCTATTTGAATTTATAATGCCAGCATGGAGTTGATTCTTTTCTTACTGGTAGGAAGAATGGTTCTCCCAGTTGTATAAGAGCTGTTGGTTACTGATGTTGACAGCCTGAAGCTGAAGTGAAGACTCTGTTGATATAAAGAAGGCAGATCCAGTTGTCCACCTCAGGGCAAAGTTTACTTGATTGACAATAGTGGATTCTTGAATAAGCCTATTACCATTGTTTTAGTTTATGGACTTCTGTATATTATTTAATTATATAATAGACCTTAAGCAACTGCTAAGGGGGCTAAAACATGATCAGGAAATACAGCCTTTGCATGAGGCAATTAGGAGACATTTGGTCACTGTTTCCAGAAGGATTTCAAAAGATAATAGAAAGGAAGACACTTAACTGTGTCTGGCTGAGGTCTAAATAGTAAGAGAAAATGCAGAAACAGCTGGTATAGGCAGCTTTTTCAAGGAGCTTGACTTCAAAGGGAATGTGGGAGATCTGTCCATTAGTGGGATGTGCAAATGTGTATTTATGCATACACATATGTGAGATCAAATGACTTCCACATCAGATAGATATTTCTTACTTTCCTTTAAACTATTCTTTCAAAATTGAACTGTTTTTATTGACCCTTTTGGTAAAATGTAGAATTTCCTTAAATCAATGAAAACTCACATAAGGCTACAGAAGTCTTGAAAAGTAAGATTGGACCAAAACTGCTGGTAGGGCTATAATCTGGCCCTCTTTCGAATTATATTCCTTAGTATTTCATGAAGCTAGCCATCCATCAGAATTGGGGGAACCAAAGAGAGTCCTGCTGTTCAGAGTACTTTCTTCTGACACTGGAATTGCTGTTCATGCTCTTTCTGAAGGCAGTTCACTAACACTCAGTTGTATAACATGCACCTTGAGGCTTTTACCTTCACACAAGAGTCTCTTAGAGCTTTCCTTCCAAGACCACAGTCACCCTAGAGAGTTCTTGGTGAATACATTAGTCCCCTCCCATTGCACTTTCTGTGATTTTTAGTTCCCCTGGTAGACACCTGAATTTCCAATAAAGGAATATTTGCTTACCATATGTGGCTTAGATGATTGGATTTGGGTAAGCTCCCTGTTAAGTATATACTCTTCATCTTCCCCTGGTACTGTATCCTCTAGTTTCATATTTTCCAGGATGTTCTAAGATCAGATTATAAGCTCACTGAGCATGATGCATGGCTTTCTAGTAATAAAGTACAACATCTACTGATTCCAGTCACCAGTGCTTACAGTCATCACAGCCAGACTATAGTTGAATGATTAAGCTATGTCAACAGGATGAGGAAAAGCCCTATGCAAACACAGAGTTAGTCAATCATCAAACACTGATAGTGAAGGGAGGAGAAACCTCCAAACTATTCTGACCATAGCAATCAAAAGAAGGAAACAACATTGAGAACAAAGAAATGACAGAGATGAGTTGCTTATTTTCTTCTCTGAAAACTGTTTTGTTGTTTTTGCCCTTTTAAAGAGCACAAGTAAAAGACTTCCTTACTAAGACCTTTGCCTGACATTGCCATTAAAGAAATGGATTATAAAAGAGCAGAACACGCCAGCCCTGGAGGTTCTGTAAAAACGCTGGTGATGGGGAATAGGAATTGGAAAGCAAAGGTTGTGCAGGCTGAATTTATCTTCTCTGGTGCGAAGGCTTTTTTTTTTTTTTTTTTTTTTCCTGCTTCTCTCCCCCTCAAGCCCATGGGTGGAAGCAATGAAATTCACTGACATAACTGGGCCAGTTGCTTTTTATTTCAAGTATGCTGCGAGGAATACTTGAAAGCAATCATCTGTGCTCAGTAATTGGCTGATAAAGCTCAATATCCTCAGCAATTACAGTCACTGTTCATTCAGGAAATCCTCCATACATCATTTGAAAGGAGGGCAAAATTGTAAATTATTATAATACCAACCTGTGCAACGCTGGTAGAACATGCTGTTAGAGTGTTAGGAACAAAGATCCAGACACCAAAAGGAAATTCTAGCCAGAGAAAACAGAGGTCATCGCAGTTTCAAGGAGAACTGAAAAGGATAAAGGCTCATTGAGGAGGGACTGTCATGATACTTCTGAATTTTCCCCAAAGCAGATTTTGTGCTCAGAAAAAGTCAGCCAAGAAAGATTGCAAGGGCCACAATGAGGTTTATGAGAAGGAACATCCAGCTACCTATATACCTGAGATTAAGACAGCAAGAAAACATACATGTTGTCCCCGATACACCTGTCAATCAAAGGGCTGGGAAGACACGCAGGATTGCTAGTGACTGGGCTACAAATGAACAAATCTTGTAAGGTCAGATGCCTTTTAAGAAAGAGCAACTGAAAATGTTTAATGTACAGGACTATGAAGCACTTAATTTCATACAGAGACACGAGAAGCAGACATTTAGAGCTAGGTAGCATCTGGTTAAATTCTCAGTTTTCAAGTCAAAAGTCTCAGGCATGAGAAGCTAAGTGATTTGTCCAAGGGCATGCCACCAGCAGGTGGCAGAGCTGAAATTGAAACTCAAATCTCTTGGCCTCAAAATTCAGTTACTTTTTCAACATGATCTGGAAACTCTTCTCATTGCTGCCCCTATATGTCAGTCCATCTTGTTATTCAGTAAATAGTTGATTGTTCATGTGGAAGGTCACTGGGTTCTGTAAATCAACACTTTCGTAGGCTCTTTACATCATTTCTAGGGCCCTCTGATTAGTGGGCTACCATCACTGATCCTCACATGTTGAAATGTGGTAAATATTATTTTGTCTCTAGTGTACTTGACCTTGGATAAGCACTTCTTCTGTGCTTTTCAGAGAGCTAATCTCACTGATAGAATTGCCCTTAACCTAGTTCATACCAAAACACTTGGTCTACAGAGGGCGGAGCAGAGAGTTTTGTAGAAATGTTTATGTTCTTTCACTAATACGTTTCTCAGTGCATTAATGGGGGGAGTGTCCTCGGGGTCCTCTAAGAAAATGTGTGTGTGTGTGACTTAGCATGCTATATCCATTCCTATGTTCCTATCTCCCTAAACCCCTAGATCCCTCCTATATCTGTATTATGCCAGGAAGGATCTGGCATCTTAGCCTCATTAATTTTAACTCACTGATAAGTCCAGGTTTTAGTCAACTAGCCAAGAGAACTGTCACAAGCAGATACATCAACCAACACATTAAATTCAGAAGCTCTTATAAATGTGCAAATACCAGTAAATTTGATCAATAAACGTTCTGTTCTCTTAAGTCTAATTCTCTTAGAATTTCTTTCCACACAAATTTCGTGGGTTCTTGCCAACACTAATTAACAAAACAAATTAATATAAATTAAGAAAATCTTGCAGTTCTTTTACTGAATGAGCTATTTATTCCCAGATAAGTCCTTGAACTTTTCACCCTGAAGCACACTGAGATCTAATCCTTGTTATAAATCCAAGGGAAAATAGAGTGGAAGGGGTAACTCTTGAGAAAAATAAGTATCCACTTGCAAGACAACTTCCCAGAGGGAGATTACTGCAGCATCTTCCAGTGAGGAGAAGACGGAATTTGGAAGATTTAGGAGGGCAGGCTGCTTTAATTGGCAAGGGAGGTCCAAATTCCTAGCTTTCTCTGAGTCTATCCAAATCTCTTTTTCAGTTCTCAGGGTTGAAGGTCATGGTGAGGATCAAATAAGTATTTTTATATAAGAATATATCTCATCTATCAGATGAACCTTTGTAAGTGTAGAGATTAGGTATACTTCAATTATGAATCAGTGCCCAGAAGATAGAAGGCATTAAATAATTACTAATTGAATAATGAAATCAAGGAGGTCTACTTGACTTCTAAGTACTTTGGCAAATAGCCAGTAGTTAGTATTCTGGAAATGTCTTATTTTATACAGTGTGCCATAGCTCTCACTAATAGCTCTTCTCTCTGTCTCTCTTATGCAGGTCACTGGTCTGTGGTGTGGTAATACAGAGATATTTATAGTCCATTTCAAACTAACTAACTCTCAGAATGAGTTCAGTTTGGGGAAGGGTATACCCAGATGGGAAGACATTATTGACTAGGATTTTCTAATTGGAGTGTGAGGACAGCCTGTAGACTGCAGAAGTGTGAGCTTTGCTCTCTGGCACTCATATAATGCTTGTACCAATGCACTGGGGCCATATCAGCTTGAATGAATGCTGGCTGTGTTTGGATTCCTGAGGAAGCTCCAGGGTTTCCTTTTCATCATCTCATTAGGCATCTCCATTAAATATCCATATTGTATACTGGGGGAATTTAATTTTTAAGTATATCTCTAAGCTCTCTTTCAAGTGTCTGGGAAGAAACATGAGAATCTGTTGCCCTAGGTGCTCCGGGTGGAGTCTCAAGTGTCAGGGAATTCTGGAGTCTGTCAAATTGAGAGAAGTTTTAGTCAGTGAGGTACAAGATAGTGTGAAGAAATGAAATTCTTAACCAAGAGCTAAGATGTGTCTTGGATGGAAATAACTCACATCAAAATGTAAGGGATATAGCAGGAACGAGAAGAAGAATGAGTCAGATGCAGTGGCACATTCCTACAATCCCAGGTGCTTAGGAGGCTGAGGCAGGAGGATCATGAGTTGGAGTCCAGTCAAAAAACAACAACAACAAAGGAAGAATGAGAAAGAGTTCTAAACCTGGACACCATTCCCAACCTCAATCTCTCTTGTTTATTTGTCAATATAAAACTGGAAACATGAACTATTTTCACTGTTGTAGTTGAATATGTTTCTCTACATTTGTGTGTTGGAGAATTAATCTCCAGTTTCAGCAGAGTTGGGTGATAGGCACAATGGGAGGTGTTTAGTTCCCATGGATTAATGCCCTCATACAAGGACTTAATGATGGAACTTAGGCCTTTTTGTTTTTCCACTTTTGCACTGTGAGGAACAACACTTCTCTTCTCTGGAAGACACAGCATCCGTGGCATCATCTTGGAGGCAGAGCCTGCTTGCTCATCAGAAGCCTGGGTCTTGTACTTCCCAAAGTCCATAACTATGGGAAATATATTTTGTTCTTTATAAACTGCCAGTGTCAGGTGTTCTGTTACAGCAGTACAGAAGGACAAAGACATTCACCTTTCACATCTCCCTTGTAGCACTAGGAGGAAGTTTTTACATCATTTTCTGGTCAAATAGTTGTAAGAGGATGTCCTAGAGAAGTTTCTGGGAAATATCTCTTTCTCCTTAACTAAACAAAGAAAGCTCTGATATTTGACTCTCCTGCCATCTTCTTTTTCCAATCCCTTTCTCCTTTTTCTGACTTCAGATATTGTCATGATGCTTGGAAATGCAGCATCTACCATCAGATCCTGAGGTAACAACTTTAAGGAATAAAGTAAATACTAAAGATTAGAGAACTGGAGTATGTTCAGAATATATTATATTATTCACTTCACTAACAATAGCTTAATTTGGTAATTATTTATTATACCTAGATGCTTGCGCACTCTCTCTTTCTCTCTCTCTCTCTCATTTTAGTAAAAAAAATCAGCAAATATTATGCTATGCTACATACTCTACTTACAAGATTTTGGCAAAACACTCAATTACTATGAACCTCATTTTTTCTAACTATGAAGTAGAAATAATGCCTTCTTCACAAATACATGTGAGATGTGCAACTAAAAATGTTAGATGAATATAAATTATCTTCACAAGAGAACTAAATGTATTAAACATGAATATGCTAGTTTTGAAGTACAGGTTTTGTTATTAATTATAGAATGATCACATTTAGAAAGCAAGGGCTTAGGAGACACTAATTAGTATATTGTTCTTTGCAGACTCATTCTGTAACCTTTAGGAAGTCATTTAATCTCTCTGACCTCTATTTCTTCATGACAAAATTGGAGAGAGTAATGCTTTCCCTACCTGCATAATGGGAGTGCTCTGATGATCAAAATTTGTAGGATATTTGGTAATGTTTGAAAGTATACTGCCATGTGTAAATGCACAATATTAATATATCCTTAGAGATAGTTAGACATGAGACAGGATCTCTCCACTTATGTCTAATATAAAGCTCAAGTGCAGAACCCTGCAGTAATAGTCACTGTCCCTTTGGAAGAAATTCTTGTTTTTTAGAAATTTATTTTTATATTTTAAAATATCTATTCCCAAGCAGAGGAAAGGATAAGTGTATTTAAAATGTCAAGTTATTCCATTATTTTATTTTAAAGCTTTACCATATATTACTAATGTAGTAATGATTTTATTTGTTGTTTTTAAATCCATATAGTGATAGAATGGCACAGTCTACCTTAGGAAGATTTGAGAAGATGTATGAATAGAATAACCTAAGGAAGCACTTAATAGAATAAAACAAAAGAACAATTTGGAAGAACAAATTACGCTTACTTTTCCTGAATAATCCTCACATATTTTAATAACTACATTAACAGTCTGCTTAAGCTCTCATTTTATGAGGAAACATTGTTATCTCTATTTTTCTGAGGCTAGAATAAGATATGTGTGTATATTTGTGTGTATGTATGTGTGTATAATATATGTATATAAGATAGATGCAGAATAGTATTTATTGGTATTAGAATACACAGATATATTTATACGCGCACATACATGTAAATGTATGAATTCTGATCCTTATGAGTAAGGTTCTTCTCTTAAAGCTTGAGGAGGAATTATGGGGTCCATTAGGTGGTTGGATTTCCACACGTTTGGTTGGTTTAGATCTTGAGGTAACCTCCTCGCTCTGGCTGGGCCCTCTGGAGTTCAGGATGTACAGCCTGGCTGCTGTCTCCACACATGAGGGGGCCCACAGCCTTTCACTGGTGTCAGTGTTACGTGTCCTGGCTTTGGCGTGACATGCATGACCATGTTCTGCAGGAAACTCTGTCCCTCTCTCTCTCATCTTCCCCACTTACTGTCCTTTCTGGAGCAAGGTGTCTTTCCAGATTTAGCTGCCCTTTCTTCCCACAGAGCTGACAGCCCTTGCTCTGACCATCACTTATTTTTAAACCTTCCGTTGCTCGCTGTTACAAGCTTTGATGAGGTCTTGACCACGAGGACAATTATTGGATGCTGCTGCCTGTCTGCATTCTCATCAGGCTGTTTCTGGGGAAGCCTCTGCCTTTCTTATTATCTTCTGCATACTCAGGAAGCTTTGTTGTTGTTGGGAGAAAGAATGTACACTAGATAGGAAAACAGTCTTTCCAAAATATAATCAAATTCAATCCCTAAAATATGATTATTGCTGTTATTACAAGACCTGCCAGAAGCTGACATAAAATATAAATAAAATTCCTACATTTAATTTGATACCATTTAGCTCATGAGACTAAACTGTTGTCTTCCTATTGGAGAAAAAAGAAAGAGAGAGAAATGTCTCTTAACTGTTTTGTCATGTGATCGGGTCATTAGGTACTGTCATTGACTCTTCTTAAACCATCACTTTGGTTTTGATGATTATGTGGAGCTACTTCGTGTTCTGTTCCAATTCAATCCCAGCTCCAAATAGACCAGTTCAGAGCTTAAACACATGCACAGTTAGCAACCACCAAACATTCTTCACGGTGGCTCAAGCCTGTAATCCCAGCACTTAGGGAGGCTGAGACAGGAGAATCGCGAGTTCAAAGCCAGCCTCAGCAATGGCGAGGCACTAAAGCAACTCAGTGAGACCCTGTCTCTACATAAAACACAAAAATGGGGCTGGGGACCTGGCTCAGGGGTTGAGTGCCCCTGAGTTCAATCCCCAGTACCAAAAAAAAAAAAAAACGAAACATTCTTTAAACTCGCATGAAAAACATCCTTTCTTAGTCTTGACCTTTAAGCTTTCCCAGGAAAGGAGATGTAAGGGTCAAGAGGTGCTCAAATTGTACCCAACAAGGAGCCCCGCACTGTTTAGACTGGGGGTGTCGCTTTGAAACCCACCCTCACCGTTCTCTCACCTTTATTTATCACACTCATCCACTTTGGTCGCAAGATCTCTCGCCTAAAACTAGGTAGGAGAACCAGATGAACTAGGAAAAATGTTGCAGATTAAGTGCTCCGGTAAATCTGTAGTGAAACAGGGTTTAAAGTCCATTATTCTCGCTGTGGGTTTGGGCAAGATCCTCCACTCCTACACATGCTGAAGGGAAAATCGTCCATGAAAAGTCTGTTGATGCTAAATGGCAAATAAACCTTACAGTTTGTTAAGTGATGTAACATCTATTAGGGAAAGGTGAGCTGGTGAATGTATGTATCAGGCTCCAAATTTCCCTGAATCACACCTCTTGATAGGCTACCCATTCTATCCTTATGCCAGTGAATAATTCTGTGTTGGTGCACGCACCTGTGAGCAAAGCATCTTACTTATTTGTAGCATTTGGGAAGTGATGTGAAATAGTATGTCCATCCTCAAAAATGTCTTTGTTGTCATCTTCAAAACAATCTTAAACAGGATTGATAAAATTCTATTTATTAATAGATCTGAGAAGTATATCTGGAAAAACAAGCCAATTTTAATGTGCAGTATTAATTTCACAACTGGAGGCAGTTTGCGTAAGAAGCAACAACGAGGCCACATATTAGTGATTATTGCAGCTAATTTTGTGGTTTATGGAGCTTAGTTTTAATTTTTATATCTTGTCCAATGAAGCTCATCAGCCATTCTTGTAAGTTTCTTTGCATGGGTCTTATTACAAGGTAGACAGACTTCCCTTGGAATGAACTATTTGTATCCCAAAAGAAAACAGTAAACAAGATTTCTAAACTTGAATACAAAATTTTTTTCAGTCATGATAGGAGGTAAATTTTCATAATGCACATGCAACTTAATTTCCCACCTTAGTGCTACTGTGCTGGAATTATTCTATTCTCATTTGGGAGCATGGGCCATTTTTCCATGCCCAGCTGTAAAAGAATATAATATGATCAAGACCACTTTCCTTTGAGGAAATTATTTTTTTTACTAACATGTGCTAACATTTCTAATACAAGCTTCCTTAAGAGCTTCAGGTATTAACAGCTGAGTTTAAAACCAATTTCTCATGAAGAAAATTATTTCAGAGTTGATGTAATTTACTCAGAGAATGGAAGAACATCTTAAACAAGACCTACAGAAGACAAACATATAATTTATTTTTATTTGATGAAGAGATCTTGGGTTAAGCATCATTTCCATTAGCCAAAAAGGCCCTTCAAGCAAGAGGAGAGAGACTCTTCTCCCTTGCTTTCTTGAAGCCTGTCCAGAAATGAAGAGAACAAAAAATCAAAACAGAACCTCCATGTTCCTTGAACCTTGGAAACACCTGTCACCCCATTTTGCAGCATGTGGAGAGAAAGTGGTTGATGAAATAGCAAATGTCTTAGTGGGAGGTAGAAAGGTCACCCTCAAACATCTACAGAGAGAGGATCTAGTGGGAAGTAAGTACTCAAAAAATAGCTACAGGTAGAACAAACATACAAACAGGAAAACCGAAGCAAGATAAAACCTCAATTGTGGTATAAATACTGTAGGTCATGTCACAAGGTAAATGGAAAACTAGAAAATACTGTTTGCAACTTATAGCACAAAGAACTTATGTCCTTAATGTGTGAAGAGTGGTAGATACTTGCTGAGTAGGGTCTTGCATCAGACCCTGGGTTTGATCCCCAAGAGTAAGAAAGAATGGAAAAAGGAAAAAATATACCACAATCCAATTTTTTAAAAAGTGTCTAAACAGATCATAGCACAAAATAAATGCAAACAGCACTTAAAATAGGAAAAAAGGGTCATCTGTGTTCATAATAAGAGAGATAAAAGTTAAAATTAAAATGATATTGTATAGCATGCTAAGCGAAGTAAGCCAAGCCCCAAAAACCAAAGGTCGAATGTTCTCTGATTAGTGGATGCTGATACATAAGGAGAGGTGGAGGTGGGGAGCATGGGAGAAATGGAGGAACTTTGGATGAGATGGAGGAGGTGAGGGAGGGGAGGGGAAATGGAAATAGTAAAATATGGTTGAATGAGAGGGACATTACTACCCTAGGTGCATGTGTGAAGACACAAATGGTGTGACTCTATCTTGTTTGCAACCAGAGAGATGGAAAATTGAGCTCTATACATGTACTATGACTTGAAATGCATTTAAATAAATAAAATTTTTTTTAAAAAAATGATATTGTATATTTATAGTCTATGTAGGCAAGAGAAACAGAAAACTGAAACTCAATCTGGTGAACTCATGGAAAATATCCACTGTTATCAATGTGATTGGCATGCAATTAGCACAATCTCTATAGAGGGAATATTGTATCACAGTCACATATGAATACACCTTGGAGCCCAGTACTCACGTATCTTACAGATATATTTGCATATTAGTACAAGATTTGGAATCATTAAAAATGGCAAAGTTAATATACAACTTCAATTTAGCGAAAAGCTATGTAGCCATAAACAATAGATACTGATGTGGAAAAATCTTCAAGATACACTATTAAGTGAAAAATTAAAGATGCAAATACATGGGTAATGTACTTCCTTATGGGTTGGAAAAGGGGAAAAAAGATGAAAGTTTACTTGTATAATATATAATTAGCTATTACTAAGGTATTCTGGGGAGTAGATGTAGACTTTATCTTATTGTTTGTAGATGTCTTCGTACTCTAGGAATTTAAAATGTGTAAGTGCTTTTGTGATACCAATAAGACAAATTTGAAAATTTATATTTCTTTTATTCTTGGAAGTTAGCTATTTCCTGGACTTGCAGGCCTTATCTTTTGGAATTTTAAAAAATGTGTTGACACAAATACATACTCTTCATTTTGAGAAGGAGCAAAGGACTGGGTTGGAGGAGCAGGTGACTTGGAGTGACCGGTGTGGGCAGGTGTTTCCCTGGTGGGGGTGGAGCTGAGTGGAGATAAGGCTCAAGGCCATGTTTTCACAAAGCAAGCAGCTCCAGCTCCCGCTGGGGATTCCATACAGGCTCGCTACTCCGATTGTGCCTCCTGGTAGAAATCAGTATGCCTTCTGTTTAAACAACTACCAACAAGTTTCTCTCTCTCTTTTTTTTTCAGCTTTATTCTTCAAGATATTATTTAAGAAGATAATTGGGCCTTCATATTGATTCCGAAATACAAAATTGTATGCATAATATCAAATATATTTCTCCAAGTACACACATCTCTTTCCCCTGGAGTTCTAAAGTGACCTGCCTTCCACATCTTCCCTTCTCTGTCTCCTTTAGCCTGAGAATAAATGAGTCTTAGGCAAAACAACAACAACAAAAACATGTAGCAAAAAACCCACAAAAGTTTCTTGAACTTATTTACAGTGAACTTTCCTAGGAGACTCTGAGACCAAGCATTACAGGTAGGACTTTTCCATTTCTAGATTTGTGTTATGTCTATAGCATGGGCACCACGATTGCTCTGGCAAATTGGTCACCAATTGATGGCTTTGAGAGCACAAGGTCTGAACACACTTGTGATTTGCACTGTGTTCTGAGAGGCAGATTTGCCCACAGTGGGGATGATGGGGCCGTGGACTTGGCGTGCTGAGAAGAGGTTTCCACATGGTGGAGCCACAGCAGAGCATGGCAGGCGGACATGCAAGATGCTGCTTGTGCCTGGAGCAGAATCAATGCTTGGTAAGCATTCGAGGGTCACCCTTGTGACCACCAGGGTTTAGGAGACAGCACAGGTGACCCTGCATGAACATATATAGCCAGGCAAGAAACTGTCAGTTAATGTAACTCTCTTTATTTTTCATTCTTATGTTTACATTAGCAATATCTGGGAGAGGTATATGTGCACAAAGTAGGAAAAAGTAAAAACAAGATGAATGGTTGATGCTAGAGAAGTGGTTAAATATGTTATGTTTCCATGATACAATTTATAAAGCCACCAGAGCCATGTTCTGTAGGGAATCCTTTATTATGCAGAATAGTCTTAATATATTCCCATGTCATTTATGGCTCCCTGTTGTAACAACCAAAAAAGAATAGAAGAAATATTCTGGTAAAAGTAAAGCAAAAAAGTGAATTTATTGATGAAATATAGAGAAATTTATATAATTTATGGAAAACTCCAGGGGAAGCAGAGATCTCAGGAAGAACCAATGGACAGCTTTTTAGCCTGGTGCTGTTGGAATGAGTCACTTCCAATCAATATGCATCCTTATGGAGGGGAGGAATTTGCGTTCAAGGACAGTCTTCTTTGCTTAAATTGTATCCTAAGCAAACTGTCAGCTGGAGGAGAGCAGTACCCTCTAAAGCTGCATACAAGAGGAAAGGTAGATGATCAAAGTGCATGTGGGATATTAGTCATAAAAAAGGAAGTGTGTGTGTGTGTGTGTGTGTGTGTGTGAGAGAGAGAGAGAGAGAGAGAGAGAGAGAGAGAGAGAGAGAGAGAGAGAGAGAGAGAGAGAGAGGGAGAGAGAGAGACTGTGACAAAAGCCCACTGCCATTGTAGCCTAGTTATATAACCTTAGGGTTTTCCAGAAAAACAGAATCAATAGAATATGTGAAACCCCTTCCATCTCTCTCTCTCTCCCCCTATCTATCATATGTTTTATTTATATATATAAAGAGATTTATTTTAAGGACTTGGCACATACAATATGGGCGTTGCCAAGTCCAAGATCCACAGGGTGGACTGGAAGACTGGATACCAAAGGAAGAGCCTATGATACAGTTCAAGTCCAAAGGTCATGTGCTGGAGGAATTCCCTTTGTCTTCCAGGAGGTCACTTATTTTCTATTCAAGCCTTTAACAGAGTATATGAGGCCCACTAATATTATGGGTTGCACTATACTTTACTAATAGTCTACCAATTTAAATGGTAACTTCATGCAAATACACTTTCAGAAAAACACCCAGAATAATGTTTATATCATGGCACAGTCAAACTGACACATGAAATTAGCCATTTCAGGAAAGTTCCTTAACTCCACTACCTCTCCCTTCTCTCACTTATAAATTATAAATTACCAATTTCCCAGGGTTGCTAAAGTTGTTAAATATAGGCATTCAGAACAATGCCTATCCATGGAAATAAGTCAATAAATGTTTGGTGTGTTCATGAACTATTTTGCTATTAATGATATATATCTTTTATAATCAGAAAAAAAATGTTTTGTTGTCTGCATTGGGACTGTCTGTTGCAGTCATAGTTCTTGAAGTTATGACAGACAATCCCACTGGCAATGATTTGAGCCTTCTTACCACAAATAAGTCCAGGAGAGACTTGGGAAGAGCACTACAACATCACAAAGGTATACATGCCACTGAGGCTTACAGAGCTCATGGCAATCTTCTTTCTCCTGCACTATTTCATGATCCTCTTCTGGGATCCCTGACAATAGCAGGAAGAGAATTTGGGAGATGTGTGAGACTATCATCATGGGATACTTTATCCCTAATTCAAGCGATTTTGTATTTAGGAGAAGCTTCATCTTCTTCCTGAGTCATGAGACTCTTGAAACATGGCTTTTGCCTGAAGTCATTGCTCTTGTTACTCGCTGCCTAGAGGAGGTTGTCCTCATAGTCACTATTAATAGACAAAAGAAGGGCCACAATTACATAGATACTACATCCAGCAGGGAAACATAAAGGGAAAGCTTTCTGAAATGCTGGGCTGTTCCTGAGAGGCTCTGTTTAATTGATAGGACCAAGATGACGGGACGTGGTCGAGTGCTTATATAACTCCTACCCCTAGGGAGACACAGGGCAGGTGTTGGTGGTGAGGGTGAATGGGGCAATTTCCCTCTTAGGCTCTGGCTATGTGGCCTGTGATGCCAGAACTGCTCTTCCAATTTTGATGGCATATTTACTTTCTCTGAAAGCTTCCCAAAGTTTATTTTTAACCTGAGGCCTCTGGGTTCTGGCCTTTCTACACCCTCTCCCTGACTTCTTCATCTCCCTTTCTCTTTTCCAACCTCTCTAATCAGGCATTGGCAGTATCTCACTACTGAAACTGCTCTTCCCATGGCCAGAAATAGTACTCAGCTTTTCAATAGCATTTTCTGGGACCACCACCTATCTCCTGTTTGAAATGCCCATACCCTGCTTCAGGTACCATTGTCTACACTCTCCTTATTTTCCTTTTATCTTTTCTTATTTCCTGGCTCTTCATGATCTCCTTAGCCATGCTTTGGAAGCCCCTGACTCTTGCATATTTTTCTTTTCTCCCTGCATGCAATTTGACAATCTCATCTAATCTCGTGAATTAAATGCAAACTCCACATCACTGACTCTAACATTTTATCTCTATCTCTCTCCTCTCTCTCAAGTGCAGGCATTATAGTCAAGCACTCCTGGGCATTTCCTTGCTGGTCTCTCAAATCAGGCACAACTGACCCAGTCTGGAGCAGGGCTCCATAATTTCCCAGTTACACTACAGCTACTGCTCTGCGTGGCTTTTCTGTTTTCTCTTTTGTCCCCCTGAATCCATTTTCCACATTGCAGCCAAAATCATCTTACAGAGCATAAATATCCCCTGTTTGAACATTTTCATGCTGTCTCATTGCAATCAATACAGATGCCAAACTCCTTCCTATGATCTCAGTGGCCTGGCCCCAGATTCTTCTTAAACTCCATCTCCTTCCACCTCCCCTCACCACACGCCAGCCACACTGACCTTGTTTCTGATCTGCAGATGCTCCAAGCTCAGTCTTTCTCCTCTTTTTGAAAGGCTGTAAGCCTTCGAATTTGTTTCTTCTTTTGGAAAGCTCTTCCCTCTCACGGTTGTGTGCCTGATGCCAAAGAAATGCCATCTCACGACAAGCTATCAAGGCCATACAAAGAGCCCTCGGTAATGCTGCTTTTCTTTCTTTATTCAAAACCTTCACCAATGCCAGAAATAAGTTATGTAGTGTATTTATTATTTACATGCTTACTAGCTGTTCCTCTCCTCACCAATTAAATGCAAGCTGTGTTGAGAAGGACTGTTTTAGCTTTCTTGGGTGCCCTAACAAAAGATCACAAATTGGGTGGTGGCTTCAAACAACAGATAAGGATTCTCTCCCAGTTCTGGAGGCTTGAAGCAGAAATTCAGGTGTCCACAGGGCTGTCTCCCTCTGAGCACTCTAAAGAAGAAGGCTCTCTTAACTTTTTGTAGTTTTTGATGTTTGCTGACACTATTTGGTCTTCCTTGGCTGGTACTTTCTTGGCTTGGTATTCCTTCCTTCCACTCCAGTCTCTGCCTTTATGGCATGGCCTTTCCTAAGTACCTGTCTGTCTCCAGATCTCTCTCCTTGTAGGGACATCAGTCATTGGCATTGGGACTCATGCTAATTCAGTATGGTCTCCTCTTAACTGGGTTGCCTCTGCAAAGACCCTATTTCCAAATAAGGTCACATTCAAAGATTCCAAGGGGTTAGGACTTGAACACATCCTTTGGGGGCACATAATTCAACTCACACATTGTTGTACACTAAGGACTATATTGGGTGCCTAGGACACAGTAATTGCTTAATAACATTGCTGATTTGTCCGCGGCCTAGAGCACTTTCTCACTCTCTGTCTACTTACACCAGCGCAGTTAAACAACCATGCTGGTTTGCTGTGTGAAGAAATTCAGGAATATTCATTCTGGGTAGCTGAGACTCTTTGAATACCTAAGTCTGCATCCTACACTGAGCTTGAAACACTGCTCACTGTTTCTACTTATTGTGTTACTCTGGTTTTGATCATCAGACCTTCTTTCTGGGATATTATTCTTCCTACTACTCAACATTTTTTTTTCCACTCTCCAGGGACAAAAATCAAGTCTTCTACTGTTCGAGTCAGTAGTACAAGCTAGATTTCTGATTCAAACAAATGAAAACTTAATTATCACTAAGGAAGCCTCTTTCCTTGTGAACCAACAGTTCTGTGCCAAAACTCCCTGTAGTGTTTCATACAGGCTGTGATTCCACAAGTAGATTCTGTGTTGCTTGCTTTCTTCTTTTTGATTTTCTCAGCCTCCTCACTGTTACCTGACCTTGAGCCGCCACTCATTTTGCTGGTCCTGGTGCCTAGAGCTCTATTATTTCACACCTTTTTGAGACTTCACAAAGTATGTGCACATGTTAAACCAACCCATCAACCTCCATTGCAGCATTTTAAAAATATGATTTCATGTATTTTGGAAAAGATTTGGATAAAAACAATACTGTATTATTGATCTTGCAGGTAAGATTATGTCAACTTCAACTTCCTTACTTTTGCAAAGAATTTAAGAAATTTTTTTTCTTCAAAAGAATTTTTTTCTGACAACCATGGGTTCCACTGTCTTTGGATAGTTGTGCAATGTCCATTTCCATTGAGTAGGTCATTACATAAATATCAGTAATTCATGGAGCACTCTTTCTGTCCCATACAATGTGTTAGGTGTCATGGTGGTGTTGTTGAACCCATTGAAACCCTGTGATATAGGCACATTGTGTCCAATTTACAGACAATGAAAGTACAGTTTGAAAGATGATATAATTACATCAATATCACACAGCTAGAGTGGCAGAGTAAGGATTTGAATGGAGCCCCATAACTCCCCAAAGTTCACTTATTCACATTCACTGTGCTTTCTTTGCTCAGAAGTACTTTTAAAGAAAGTACAGTGTTTACACTAACTGGGCATAATGTAGTTGAATTCACTTTTATTGATATAAATAGATAATGAATATCCTGAAATCACCAGATCATCTTTTCATTCCTCTGTTCAAAAGCTTATTGATGTTTTTTCCCACAAGGAGCTTAAGTCTCTTAGGCCCCTGTGTTAATTGGCTTTTTTGGTCACTGTGACCAAAATACCAGAGTGGAATACCTCTTTTAGAGGAGGGAATGTTTATTTGGGGCTCACATTTTCAGAGGTCTCAAATTCATAGGTGGCCTGCTCTGGGCCCAAGGTACAGTAAAGTTGCTCTGCTCATGATGGGGGTCAGGAAGCAAACAGAGAGAGAACGGAAGAGGCCAGAAGAAAGATGCACCCTTCCATGCCAGGCCTCCAGTAACCAGGTTCCCCTAGCCACATCTCACCTTTCTACAGTTACACTCAGGCCATTCAAACCAGGATGGACTGATTAGGTCACCGCTCTCATAGTCCAATCATTTTACCTCAGAACATTCCAGCATGAATGCAGAAGCTTTGGGGAGACAGCTCATAACCATGACACCTGCCAAGCTTGTGTCTCTGTGAACTTTCATCCTAAAGCCAGACTGGAATCTCCATCACTCTGCCTGGTGTCTCCCACACCCCACCTCTGTTGCCCTGTTTCCTCTTGCCCTGACACTTGCCCAATCCTGAGTTTTGTTACGCCCGTCTGGAATTTTACCTTTAAGGCTCTGCTTTCTCAATTGCGTTAGCTCCTCTTAGTACCTTCCCTCCCTGAAATCCTCTGTGTGTGTGTGTGTGTGTGTGTGTGTGTGTATACACTACCCATCTGTGACTTGAAAACTGGTGTCTTATTTTGTTATTCATCTTTTATGTATTGGAGTAACTTGTCCTTAATAACTACAAGAGTACCATTATTTTTTGATGTTTCTGGTCCTGACACTAAATATGCTAAATAAAGAGTTCAAGGCCCTAGAAAATGATGAGCTGCTTTAGACACAGGAGGCTATAGCAGGGGAATAGACCAGCTAAGATGTTATTGTTTTTTCTTTTATTTTTCCCTCTCTCTCGGACAGACTAGGATATCCATTGTATTTCTTTGTATCTTCAGTGTTCAAACATACTGCCTAAAAAATAGCAAGTGGTCAATAATATTCATTGAATTTAACTCAGTTAAGGCCACTTTTTTGGTAGAAGATATATTTTCACAGTTGTTTAAATAATACAAAAGAGATTTGATAGGGTCTTAGAAAAAGAGTGACATTCCAAGTATATTGTTTATTTCTAGTATTTATTTTTAAAGAAAGAAAATGGAGGAAGTGTGAAACAAATTTCTAGATAAAAAACATAAACTTTAAATTGCAATATATAAACATAGAAAATCATCATTTCTGTAATAATTTAGTCACACCATTTAGAATTTACCCTTAGAACAATCTTAATGGATACTTCAATTTGTTTTCATCTTAGCAACTTTTAAATAAATGGAAATATTGTATCCATTAAACTAAGAGATATAAAATTCAAGAATATGTCTTAAATATAATTCATTATTTTATTCACATAAGTATAAATCATAATTCTTTAGGTAGCATCTATTCTATAATATAAGAGTGCAGGAAAAGTCAAACTTGAGGTTTCTAATTTTATATCTATTTTTACTCAAAAAGGTCTTATAATTTTCAGCTAGAATTTATTCAGTAAGAAAAAAAAATGGTTTTTTTCAAAGGGCATTTGGTTTTCATTGATGTCATTAGAATGCAAACATTAATAAAGGCATAATTTTATTGAGGTTGAATATATAGAATATAATTGCTCATATGCAGTTTAAGGCAGTTTTGAACCAAGAACAAAGAGGAAAACAAAATCAAGCAAACACATTAAACATGACTTAGATAATTTGGGGATCCATGGAATGTGCATGCTATTCGTCATAGTGCCATCATAGAATGCTGGGATTGAAAAGGATCCCAGAGATGACCCAGCCCATGGTCAGAAAGGATTTGCCAGGATTAAAAGTAGTCCTAGCAGGGCTAGGATTAAAAAAAGAAAGATATAATTTAAGATTTTACTTCTTTGTTTTACAGGTTGTTCCCTCTCCTGTGTGAGATGAGAAGAGTAAGCTAAAATCCATGAACGACAACATAGACTTCTTCCTTCAGGAGAGGCATACAGTGCCTTCACTGCTTAAACTTAGGGTTCACGACATATCTGTAGAAGTCGGGTCTAGAAGTCGTTGACTTTGGACCATGCTAACTATTTTCCAGGTTCAGATATTAACAAAATGTTAGGGGTTGAATTATATCTCCCAAAGATAAATGTTAAAGTCTCAACTCCTGGTACTTCAGAATGTGCCCTTATTTGAGGACATTTGTTGCAATGTCATTAGTTAAGATAAAAGTCATAGTGGGGTATGGGATGCCCTTAGTCTAATATGACTGGTGTCTTTCTAAGTCAGAGATGCAGAGGAAAGGTGGACGAGGAAGACACAGATACACAAGAACAACTCATGAATATGGAAGCAGAGATCCAAGGGCTGCATCCACAGGGCAAGGGGTGCCTGAGCCCACTGAGCCTGGAAGAGGCAGAGCAGGACCCTCCTTGAGAGGCTCTGGGGGAACATGGCCATGCCAAACCCCTTGTTTCTGTCTTCAACCCTTGATGACTGAGAGAGAGTACATGTCTGTGTTTTCAGCCTCCCAATTGGTGGTTCTTGTTCCAGGGAGCCCTCGGAGACTAATACCCACAATTAGTCCTCAGCACAGCCTGTGAGGTTATGGGGCTGTTTCTTTCCTATACAGCTGATGAGGAAACTGCATCCCAGCAAATCACCGCATCATGTTCAGGTTCACAGTGCAGAAAAAGGAATCCAAGGCAGGCAATCTGGCTCCAGACCCCATACCCCAAACACCATGCTGTGTAAGACATTACAAAACATTTGCTTATTAAATAAAAGAGTTCCTGAATGGTAGTATCACTCCATGGTGCCTGGGCATGTACATATCATTCTTGTTAATATATTATGTTAAGTCACTTTAAAAAAATTCTTGTAATGAGTCTTATGAATCATGGCCCTGCCCCCTACTAATTACTCACTAATAAATCAGCCCTCATTCACATCTAATAGAGTGCTCTGTGTCTAATTAATTTTTTAAACCTTTACATGTAGAAACCAAACAACAACAACAAAAATAATAAAATAAAATGGGGAAGGGTAGCAATTTCAGAGCTCTGAGCAGCTATTTACCTTTGAGAAAGAGTATTTCTTTCCTTTCTTATTTTTTTTCTTAGAAACCCACTGCAACTAAAACAAAGACACCTAAAAAATGATTTTTCAATTGAGTGGCTAAATTTTCTTTTTGAAAATAATAAATATGCAGGTAAGCTTCATCAAGTCTCTCCATCTCTGGTTGAAACTTCTGTTCATGAGCATTGCAGTTTAGGAAACTGTGTCCATTCCTTTATGAGGTGTCTTTAACTTCCACCCTATAGTCTAAATAAGAAATTTGCCAGTCATTCTGAAACGATAGGACGATAGGACGTTTTCTTCGTAATCAGTCCCCGTGGACCAGGGAGATGGTCTGCATTGCGGGAGAGGTCTGCATTGACTTGCAATCCTCAGGTTAGGGACGGAGGGAAAAAAGCAGTAATAAAATGATTCCTACTGGTTAAGTGGCTCCCTGTCATTACCCTGTTAAGTAGAGAGAGGCTCTGATGAGATGGCCTAGTGTTACAGGAGCAGCTGGGGAGCATGACCAGAAACAACTTCCAGTCTCCTTTTAAAACATCAAATGACTAGCTATTCCAGCCTCACTCTGTACCTATTGCTCATATTTAAACATTTCAAAACCTAACTACTGTTGAGGCCATAGGAGTCTTAAGCCTTCAAATGAATAATTCTTCCAAGTCCAGAGGAAAGGCCTCTTAGGGAAAGCCTAAAAGAGAAAGTTAAGCTCTACTTTAAAAAGGTCAAGCCACTTAAAGCTTTGTGAGGTGCAGGTGGATCCTGTACTTGCCTTTTAGAGGGCCTTGCAGGCATGATGTCCTAGTGCAGGCTGAGTCACCAGGCTCCTGTGTTCCACGCAGGTGGAAGATCCTTTGTGTCTTCCTGGGTGCATGCAGATGACTGATGATGGTGGCTTATGTGCAAATACAGAAAGCGAGGTCAGCAAACAGTTCGTAATTATTAGAGAAAGTATGAGCTGATCCAGACATCAATTTATTATTTACTTATATGCCAGTGTTATTACTTCACTTGGAGTGGTCCCATCATTTCATAGTTTTACCCACTAGTGAAAGACCTTGGGCAACTCTATCAACTTTTCTAGAACTTATTTTTCTCATCATATAAAATAAGAAAGTGGCATCTTTAGCTTCCTGGCATCTTTGATTCTTGAAAAGCTGCACAGTAGAAAGGAAGGAGCCTGTCCTTGGAGGCAATGGCCCCATCCTCAGATATCAGCTGACTGGTTCACTCAACAACATGGCACAAGTTATTGATATGCCCACCTGGTTTCATCCTTTGCAACATAAAGACACTTATACCAACCTGAAGATCTGTTGTAAAAGTTGAGATAATGTATATAAAGAAATAACTTATAGGGGCTGGGGTGGTGGCTCAGTGGTAGAGCGCTTGCCTAGCATGCGTGAGGCACTGAGTTCAATCCTCACTACCACATATAAATAAATAAAAAATAAAAGTCCATCAACAACTAAAAAAAATATTTAAAAAAAAGAAAAAAAAAAAAGAAATAACTTATAGCACCGGGCGCGATGGCACACACTTGTAATCCCAGCACTTTGGGAGGCTGAGGTAGGAGAATCACAAGTTCAAAGCCAGCCTCAGCAACCAGGAGGCGCTAAGCAACTCAGTGAGACCCTGTCTCTACATAAAACACAAAATAAGGCTGGAGATGTGCCTCAGTGGTCGAGTACCCCTGGGTTTAATCCCTGGTACCCCCCCCCCAAGAAAAAAAAAGAAAGAAATCACTTATGCCTGTTGATAAATGATAACGTTTAGCACATCCTGTTTATCTAATCATTTCTTCTAAACTAAAGGAAGTGGTCTACACTGAGGAAGCACAAGTTTCTGAATTGCAATCTTCAAGTTGTGGTAGAAAATTCTGGTTTTCCAAAGTGTGGTTTTATCTTCTAACACAATGCCTGGTTGATCCCTGGATTCTATGAACAAGTGGCTGTTGAAAGAATGCAGGAGTCAGGGACTGAACAAATGAATGAATGAATGTGTGCTGCCTGTGTTTTTGGTCTTTAAGCATCTGGCTCTGACTGGACTCAATCTTTCAAGCAAAACCTCCCAGCAGGTGCCATGCATCGGTAAGACACATACTAACTCATTATTCACTAAAGCATCTTTAAAAAATTTTTTATTCTTTGAATGTAGAATGGTTTATATTCAGGCACTATATGGTACACCCTAATGTATCTTTCATAAGAAACTGACAAAGCGCAAATCATTATTCCATTGTAAAGTTAAATGAAGTAGGAAGTAGCAAAATTATGATTTGAAGCTTGTGGTGTCTGACTCCCAAACTCCCGTGATGTGGAGTAAAGTTTAATGTCAAGGCTCAGATGTTAGTAAGAGAATGAAGACGTACACATGTGATTAGATGTAAGAGGAGAATCAAACTGAGAACTCTGACAGTGCAGAGGAGAGATTACCCCCACTACGTCATGTGCTACATAGATGACCCAGTGATGACTTTACATGTTTACTGGTTTGGGGGCTTTCTTTTGAGGGATATGTGCATTTTTGAGAGGGGAAGAAAAGAAAGGGAGTGGAGTTTAGGCTAATAAATTGTATGAAATATCATGCAGTATGACAGATGCTTATGTGGTACCCAGACATTGATTTTATTTTAAATGTACAGCCTAATGATGGGGAAAGCTGTTGAGAAGTCTGGAGAGAGAAGTTGAGTAGTCTTAAATTCCAGATTGAGGAGTTTAGTTGTATTTGAAATACAGAGAAATATCACTGATAATATTTGATCCAGTGAATGACATGCTCAGAGCTGGTTTAAGGGAACTGATCTAGTTAAGGCATGAAGGGTAGAAGGGGGAGACCCCTCCCCCTGCCATTGGCAGGGGGCCAAGCTGAGAAGCAGTTGCAATAATTTTGATGAACAGAAAAGGGAACAAAGGCTGGTTAGGTACCTGTTAGGGAAGGCACTGTACTAGACATTGGACTCACACCATATTTTAAATCATAATATTCTAATAAGGACATATGGACACAGTTGTAGAGATGAGGGGAGGGAGTCTTGGGAATTGATCAAGCTTTTTGACTCCAACGCCCAGGGGGTAGGCAAGACTTGGTTGCGATTAGCCTGATGTCCAAGCCACTCCTCAGGAAGGACTGGGCTTCGGTGGGCCATCAGGGATCTCTAGAACCAACAACAGGGAGTCTATCGCGTTGTTTGAGTTTCTTTCTACATGTGGAAGTCATTTTCTTTCCTTGAAAACCCTCTTTGTCAAATAAAAAAAAGTAGAGCTTCAAGCAACATCTAGATTCTATGTCTAATTCTGTCAGTCATTTGAGAAACTCTCGGTGGATAAATCTTCCAAAAAATCTGTGTAGCAAGAATAATAATTGCCCAGCTTAAGTGCTGCATTCATCTCTAGACCAGTGAACTCTCTGCCACAGAGTATGGTAAGGTCTGAGCTGAACATTTTGGTCAGGCCCATCCTGTGACTAGGTGGCATGGTCATGCCCGATTAACAAGACATCTCCTTCAACAAGTATGCATATAGTAAGAAGGCTAGTTTCTAAGGAGTTAAAGGAAGATCAGTAGAGTAGAAGAAGGAGTATAGGAAGAGGGAGAATGGGGGAAGGGAGAAAAAGAGGGGAGAATAGGGACTGAAATGGAGAAAAACAAATTCCTTGCATATATAATTTGTCAAAGTGATCCAACTACTATGTATAACTATAATCCTCTAAGAGAGAGAAAACAAAGAAAGCTAACTTCTACAAATAAAAAAAAATGGTACACAGGGCAAAATTTTCCATTGGTAGCCACTGTATACATTATATTTCCATTTAAAAATTCTTCTGGACTTTATTTCCATAGCTTAAATCATTGGATCACCAGTGAGGCCAGAATGGAGAAGGCAGATAAGATGACCCAAAGCAGTCTGAATGACTCGAACTTAAGCATTTCTTAATGGTCTTTACAAAAGGGCTTCCCCAAATAAGCTGTACTAAAATTAAAATGGGTTTCCCCACTGCATTAAAATTTGTGTTTTATCTCACTATATCTTAGCATTATCTTATACGAGTAACATATACAAAACAGTTAAATTTTTAGCTTGATAATAACCCACATGCCACCATCTCATGATAAAAAAATGGCACAGGTGGCATTCTTTTTTATCAGAGTTGGGGATTATTCTGGATGCTTTAACAGAAAGTAGTATACTTCTCCTTTTGTCTCCAAGTGTATCTCATTCTTCGAGTATAAATTTACAAGGGATGATGCAATCAAAATACCAAAACCTATTTATCAGGTTGAAATGTGTTACCCAGGTAATGTAAGAATATATTCAAGATCCATTTTGCAAAAAAAAAGGTTAGAACGTTTATTCTTCAGACTGCTTGAATAACTTTCCAATGTATCTAGTGAATTCTTTAATGATTATCTAACATATTTACAAAATTTTATAGTGCATTGTATTTTCACATATATTGTCCCTTTTGAGATTCACAGAAACTTTGCAAATTAACTAGAGAGGGAATACTTATTCTCCTCAAATTGCAGATGATGGAATTGATACAGGTAAACCAATTTTCCAACTTTCACAGTATATTGATCATGATTCTTTGTTGCAAAAATCAGAACTCATCTCTCTATTATGAAGGAAATAAATGCATTAAAAGATATTTGATAGTTATGGAATACCTGTGGTGGTTGAAAATCTAGGCTTACTGGCCAGGTAACCAGAATATGTCCCAAATCCCACCAAAGATCTACCCCACTGAAGATGACAGATTAGTCACGCGTGCTGGCTGAGACCTCAAACCTTTGACCCTGAACAGGACAGCATTCCTGAAGGCCTGACCCATGTCACCTCCAGGAGCTCATGCTCCACACCATCCCCACACACTTCTGCAAAACGGTCACTTCAGACCCAGTGTTCTGTAAGCATGTGTGAGAGACAGAAACTGGGTCTTCTTGCTACCAGACAGAGAGACTGTCCCAGTTTGTTTAGGACTGTAAACAGTTTAAAGGTGGTAAAGTTCTGAAAGTTCAAAATTCCAGGAGATGTAAGGATGATGGGAAAACTGGAATAGCGGTCATTGTACAGCAACATAGCCACAGAGGAGGCCGGGAAAACAAGTTTCTACTACCTCTAAAAAGGATGGTTTGTTAAAACACCCCAGGAGTACTGTCTTAACAGGCTATCAAACAACAATGACAAATGCCATTACTCAGAAATGACAAGTAACCTACTTCTCACTAAATTGCTTAAATAGGAGTTTATAGTATTTAGAAAATTTTTACTATGTATTAAGTGAACATCTTTATCCTCTTAGTATTGATGCCATCCAGCTGATCCCAAAGGCTGGCCCACAGGTGGTCAGAGAGTGAAGGGAACAGAGAGAACTGACAGTTCTGAGTTTCTGCAAGGATCTTAGCACCTAGCACATCATGCTAAATCCTATAACACAGTCCTTTTCTGCTTAAGAACCTGTGGGCTGACTTTCTAGCCCTTATAATCAATAGAATATTTCAAGATTTTTATTCTACCAATGTTTTATGTTTCTACCCTGGGGGGTGCTGGTCACAGATACATGTTGCCTGAGTCTGTAGCTCTGGAAAAACAATTAGAATTACTATAGTTATAAAAGTCTAAAGGGCAGGCTCACTGCACACAAAATTATCACCCACTTTAAAATGTGCATGTGTAAGGTTTATTATTTCTAGATTTAATTTATTCTCAATTAAATTGTCTTATCACCGGCCTGTCATATATTCTATTGTCTAAATACACATATTTGTTTGTTTCTCTGTATTGCACATAAAATTATCAAGTCCTATTCATAATTCCTCACATCATTTATCCCAGCGTACATTCCATTAATATTTGCTATGCAGGGATTTTATGATTAAATTATGTTTCTTACTTGGGTGGGTCTAAGATGCCATAATTTAATTAATGTCTCTCATTTTTCTCTCCAAATCTCAAGCCTTTATTTTTGGGGTTTGAAAGAATATATATATATATATATATATATATATATATATATATATATATGTACACACACAGAGAGAGAAAGAATATATATATATATATATACATATATACACATATACATGTGTATACACACACACACATATATATACATGTATATGTGTATATATGTGTGTGTGTGTGTATATATATGTATACACACGCGCACACACACACACACACACACACATATCACCTCTCCTTCCATACCCTGATATAAATGCCTAGTTTTAAGCTTTGGAAGGTAAAACCCAGAAAAGATAGTTTTGTGAACAAATACCTGCAGTGTCTGTTTTGCTTAACAGTTTGCTTAAGCCTTTCCATGCACAAGCTGCAGGATCATACAGCACCAGCAAATAATACAGTGTAGACTTCGTGAGGAAGGAGCAATGTCACTCATGGCTCTGCTTCAGGGACAGAAGCCAGCCCTTCAGTCAAAGGATGCACCTCCAGACCAGAGCTGAGCCAAGGTGAGGCTGAGCGTGTCCTCTGTGGTCCCAGTCAACCCTGTGCTGCAGGCAACCATTTCCCAACCTGGGTCTCAAATCCCCCCATATGGGCTCTTCTGGATTCAGACCACTGAGTATCTGACAAAAGTGGAGCAGATGAGAAGAAACTCAGGATCTGCTGCCCCTGAACTTGAAGAGGCTGTCTTCTCAACCTGTGGACCACTCTTAGGACTCATAGATGAAGTTCAAGGTAAATACGTAGCAACCATGATTGTAAAACCCTTAGGATGTATTAACATCTCCAAGCTCGCTGAATCCCACTAATATGTACAATTAATATGCATTAATAAAAAATAAATTTTCAGTAATAATAAAAAAAACTTATTAACAGCACTTTTTCTCTTAAGAGTCTGATGTGAAAATATGAATGATAATTTGGACTATGAATAAGCATATTTTATTAGCGCTTCATCAGTAACTACGTTTCATTTTTCATACCTTTAATTTGCGTTTCTTACCAGATCTTTCGTAAGTCTAAAGATCTGATGAAGTCTCATTCTGTTCTTTCTGCCATCAAGTAAAATCAAACCTACGTGCATTTCCTTTCTTCCTGTCACTGCCAAACTGCTTCAAAGAAAAATATGTGTATGGTTTTTCCCTTCCTGATTATTGCCCTGAAAACTAACCTTTGTCTGAGAATTTTTTTCTCTCAAATAAGAAAAATAAATAAAGTAATGATAGTGAAAGTATCAAGCATATAGATAATTAATTCTCACTTTTTTTTTTTTTTGGTGCACTAGACATTATTGAGCACCTTCTCATGGGAATTCTTTTTTGTCCTAATGATGTTATTCTGTTTCCTGATTTTCCTTTTGTGATTGTATACCTTCTCTCCTCTTCCAAACTTTATAGTCAGACTCTTTTCAATATTTTTATCATTTCTGTTGTATTTTCTTCAGTGTTTACATTGTTTATCTTAGTTGTCACAAGCTTTTGTTTTGTCACATGCAAATACTCAGGTGGACCCTCAGATATAATGCTCAGTGCTCAAAAACAAAATTATATTAGACCATTAATAGATGTAGCAAATGCATATTTGAAACATTATTTATTTATTTTGTGGTGCCTTGTTTATTTCGTCTTTTCATTTTCTATGCTTAAATTAATACTATTATCTAAATTAAATAAATTTGCCAAATGTATGTACTTTGAATTGTTTACTAAAATGATTTTTAAAATGTGAAAACAAAGACCCTTCATCACTGAAAACTTGTCCCTGGTATGCAGATCCATTGCTTAAATTTGTACATGTGATTAAAATTTACATTGTGTTACATATAAAATAACTATTTCTTAAATAATATTTTTATTTTTGCATTAAAATAAGCTATTTATTTAAAATATTAAGGTAGTAAAATAAAAACAGGAATGTCTTGTCCTTGTTAAACTTTGGCAGGGGAGAAAACATTGAGAAACATGTAAGGAATATATTCTCAATGATTTTACGGTCTGTTGTTTCCTTCCTTTATTCACCTTCCTTTATATTTGTGTGTTTATATTTACTAAATTCCAAACACTCATTAGTACCCAAACATTTTAGTAATATAATGCAACACAAAGAGATTAAAATTATGTAAAAATCCATGGAATTCTAACGGTGAGTTAAAAATATCAGTTTGAACTTATTTTATGTAGAAAAATATGTGTATATGTTAAATCTGCTCACTAAAAAGGCCAAGAATCAAAGACATATCCAATAGCAACAACCATTTCTAAGATTCAGACAGTGGCCTTTAAATTCTCTGCAAAAAGTTGCTGGTTTCAGGTTTTGGAAGGGTAATATAGCAAAGGTGTCTTATTTTATCCAAAACAATCAAGCCATCAAAGATAAAATCAGAATTTTAAAGCCTATGAACTGAAGCATCTAGAAATCATAATCATATACTTTAATTGGATATATGTACCTCAAAAAAGTCTCTTGGATGACCTTTGGAAGTTCCTAGAAACCAATTTATTGTTATGAAAATTCAGAAGTAAAGATAAATAATAAAGAGTAATTTGATCTTATTGTATGGACTATATCTCAAGACTAATGAAAATCTTTTGCTGACAAAGTTTGGCCTTTCTCTTTTTCATAGAAAAACTGTAAGAATATTAATAGAAAAATGGATCCAAGCAACAATCAACAAAATAAAAGACCAGTGAGGATGTTTGTAATGAATAAATCAAACTGACAATTCTTACACCAACTGATTCATGTTGACAAAATCCTGCCAGACACCGCATACCTCTGGTGTGATTCAATAGGAAGTACACAATGCTGCTTACAGAACATTCTTCCCCAAAGAAGCAAGCAAATTTAAAATGACATCACAAGGATGTCATTTTAAGCTAATTCTAGAAAGTGAGAAACTTTATATGCCACTTTTTTCAACAAACAAATTTTAAGGAGAGGAAAACAAGGGAGTTTAGAAACCATAAATTCAAACTTTGAGAGGCCCAGTGATCAAAAATGTTCTGGCTCAATTAAAACAACCCTAAGTAAAAGTAAAACCAAACCAAACAAAGGCATGAAACAGGGGTGGGGTTGGGAGTGGGGGTGAGATTTGGACCACTGTATATTTGAAAATTAAAAAAATGATTACTAAAAAATTTTATGTTATGACAATCTGAACATTTTAAAGTAGGACCTTTGTGGACACACAATGAAAAATAAATAAAGTAATAATTAAAATAATAATTTTAATATAAAATTAAAGATTATCCCAAATAATCTGGATTGGAGAGAGTAAGTAGTGTTTTAGATAAAGCTAGTTTTACCACTTATGGATTATTGTTGAAAGGGAGATGGCTGTATAGGACTTTATCATATTATTCCCTGTACTTGTTAATATGCTTATGCTTTTCTATTAAAAACAACCTAAGGTATATGAATAGGTAGAAATACAGTTTAATGATATTTTATAAATGTACATATCACCTAGTTTAAAAATAAATTGTACAAACATCAGTGAAGATCTCATTATGTGCAGTCCATTTGAGTTAAATGGCAAGATTTTACATAGGTATGCTTATGTGTTCTAGGCTCTTAGCTCTCTTTTAATTCTGTATGCCATTGTCTCCTTTTGCAGACTGATATTTTTTCTTTGTTACTGTTCTCTCAAAGAAAAATGAGCCCTTAGCTTCCCAGGCTTTCTATGCATATATATGAAAGGGGTCTTAGATCTAACCTGCCATGTTTCAAGAGCTGTGAGCCCCTCCCCCAGCCCTGCACAGCCATTGTGCATGGAATCCCCTTGAGGGCTTTTAGGTGCTACTTCAGCTTCATCAATTATTGGCCCATGTGGATTCCCTTTACTTTCTTGCAAGCTGGGTAATTGAAGAAAACTTTGTTATATTTTATTCAACATCTTCAGGTAATTTGCAGTAGAAACATTTTCAGATTATCCAATATACAATATTTCTGGAAACAGGAGAGAGAGCACCCTGTTTAATACATCTTCCAGATTAATCTTTATGGAACACGTAGAACGTGTCTTTATGGAACTCTATAAAATTATGAGTTAGATATCCTTGTTTCTTAATTGCCATCAAATAAGAGTATGTAATAAATTTAGCTTAGATTTCAAAGTACATGATATTACAATTCCCACATTTGTCTGATTTTAATTTCTACCTGTATTCTACAGTAGGCAAGTTTTTGCTTCTCATAAGAGTCTATTCCTTTGCTTAGCTCATTCACCTGCTTGGAACGCTCATCCCTTCATTTCTACATGCCCCAATCTTAACTGCTTTCAAAAGTCATCGTCTTTCTCCAAAATGTTTCTCAAAATCGCTCAGATAATATCAGTCTCTTTCTCTTTAGAACCTTCTCCTCTTAGGCATTCGTCTTTTTTTTTCCTTTTTCGATACTATATTTTTTCATTTGTGTTGTATCAGATTTGATGTTTCTTATTGCCTACACTTTTCATTGCCAGAGTCTTTTTTTATTCACCTTTGCCTTCTCCAAATTCCAGACCATGAGGACTTTCACAAAGCAGAACTTCATAATGCTTTTTGAAGTATAAATAAATGTTACAGAAATCCAAGGGAGAAAAGGACTATTACTTAAACAGTTGTGTCTTTAAACAGTAAAAAGGCACCTGTGAGCTGAGATCACCTGTGTTAATATAGCATAGATGAGATTATAGAACAATTTAATTAATATGACCTGGTTGTTTGCTCCAGGGGACTTTTGCCTGGGAAAGATAAGACTGTACACCAGCAAATGTCTCCAGTGTTTGCTTCAGGAAATTCGTACAGATCAATTTATTGGAATCCTGGTTTATAAAAGCTCATTTATCAAACAGTTTGCTTATCGACGCTTGCTTCCTTGATTATGGGGAAACGGCCAGCGTCTCGCAGCGGGTTTCTTCTTCCTGCCAAGGAGGGTGTAAGCCACTTGAGAAATTAAAGTCTAGAACAATTAGTGAAGAACAAAAGACAAAGTCAGAAAAGATAGTTTCAAAAGATGGAGCCCCTGATAGGTCCTGTCCACACAGAAGCTGGAGCTGGACAATTAGAAAATGGCTCCTATGGTTTGTTTAATGGGGTACATCAAAGGGCAGGGGTAAGGGTACAGGGGTGGAGTCCTGCTTCATGACATCTTGCAGTCATCAAATCACACTCATCTCAGAGGGGCTGTGTGGCTGGGTGATTGTAGCAGGTCACCCCATTTCCAGGGCTGTGTGGGACATTTGGCAGAGCTGAAGAGGGTTCACAATAAGTCAGGACAGTCAACCAGAGGACAGGTCCACTGGTCATTCCCAGACACCAGATTCTCCTATTCAATAGGCTAAAGTGCGTGACAGTCCACACACAGCCCACAGACGGCTCTCTACACTTGATCTTGTGTCCACGGTCTGAAACTGTTACATCACAATTTTTGCCCACATCCAGGTAGTTTCCTGCTTTGAAAGACATGCCTTATGTGATCTGAACAAGATCCCAAAGTCCAACAGACTTTGGGATAGTCCAACTATCCTACTCAGACTTCTTTCCAAGACACTCCTAAGACACTGGTGTTTTTCCTCATTCCTTAGGTAAGACTGCCTGGTGATATTTTGGGAGCTTATTATACCTTATAAATGTTTCAGTCAATTGATATTGCATGTTACTGTAAAACCAAATAACAATATATACTAAATTTCTAAAAATCCAGGTCAATTTCTTTCATAAGTTGACATTCATGCCACTTATCTCAGTGCTTGGAAAATAGGGAACAAAATTTTTCTTGAAGACTATGTTCAGTGTGATAAGTTCTCATGTAAGATTGCCAGATACAAAAGAACTGCTCATATAATATTCATCATTTTTTGATCAGATGAATAACAGCAATTTTATTTTTCCTTCTTCACTTCACTTATTAGAGAACTGTTGAATCGATGGCTTTTTCTAGTTCACAGAATCACTGTGAAGTTAGAATATTTACTTTTGTCCATTTCAAATCTATTTGCATTGGGAATCTGGTTGAGTCAAACTCATAACATTCAATCCCTTTGTCAAATACAGAACAATGATCACTGTGCTGAAGTTATGAAAGAAACAATGTCAGGATCTCATTTCTATTAGCTGGTGACTCAGTATTTTGAATGGAACTTTGCAAGAGTTTTTGTAAGTTATAAAATTTCTGGAATGGAGCAAAGTGCCTGGTCTTTAAGAGGAATGCAATAATTTTATTGAGTAAATAACAGCTTTTAGTCTACAATTAAAGGACTTCCTAAATGATGGAGTCATTTAATATAATAAGCTTATATTTTCATTGTAGTAAAACTGCAGATCCTTCTGCAAGAACAAGTGTCATCAAAGGGAAGGAGAGAGGAGAACCAGGCGTGTGGATTATCTGACACCATTTGTGGAGCTAAAGAGCACAAAAGGTGAAACAGGACTGGTAGAACTCCTCCAAATTATGGTGTGCATCCCAGTTCATGTGGATGTTGCCCAGGATTATGCAGCGACTGAGGTCTCCGAAGCCACCTCTTTTTGCCTTTGTGTTTCAAAAGTGGGTTGGCACCTTCTTTGTCAACTTAAGAGTGGTACCCGAGGAATTCCATCCAAGAGTGAGTTCACTGGGGCATCTGCAGAGTTCTAGGGTAACTTGGGGGTGAGGAGCCTGCTCACTGAGCTCCTTCTGCCTGCCTGGCACGTGCCTGGAATCTGTAGAAAAGTAGTGGCTGGTGCTCTGTAGGTCAGTCGCCACTCTGAAGAAGGTGCTGTAAAATATGAAGAGCAGCTCTATGAGGATTCTAGTTAGGGCTGCAGAGCAACAAATAGACAATAGCTAGTCCACATAGGCAATAGCAGCTCTGGATGGGAGGGATCTGGCTTTCATGTTAATGCCTTCAATTATGAAGAACAAAAGAAGAAAAATAGAAAACATTTATTGTAAGATTTGTTTTCCCCCAAAGGATCATTTTTTCTGGGATATCGCTTGTTCTTGTCTCTTACGCTCTTTATGAAGAGATAATTACAAATGAAATCTTATCCATGTGTGAATGTGTAAGGAGATTATAGACACACACACACACACACACACGCAGCACACCACACACTGAACACCATCCTGTAGAGCAGTTATGTTCCGTCTTATCTTAAGCAAGAGCATTACATCATAGAAAAGATGAAGGATGGAAAATAACTTCAATTATTAGTACAAGAATAAACAAGGGGGTGCACACAAGTATTTCTTTCTGGTGAAAGAGGGAAACACAGACTGCTAATATTAGAAGATTAATCTATGGTTAATACAGGTGGTGATGTGATTCTTGGTAAAAGAATCCCCTTGGGCCCTCCAAGGAAAAGCTGCAAAGCTCATTCCTGCTGATTTGTGGAAGCAGGGAGAGGAGAAAGGGTCCTCCTACAGCAGAAATATGCAGCTCTGTGGACACTGATGGACGGCATATTGGATAAGGGACAGACTCATTAAAGCCCAGATAACGGGTGGCGGGAGGGCACTGTTATCCCTTACTGACAAAGGCAAAGCACAAGAAACCACTGGAGATAGGCTTTATTTTCCCCTTGAAGGCTTCCTCCTGCCTTTCATTCCCACGGAAGGCAATCACAATTGCTCTTGGATTATAAATAATTTCAGGGTGATCTGCAAAGCTTTCCTGCTCTGGATTCCCCAGAACTTTATAAAAACAGTTTAAAGCAGTTAACATTCACCATCCAAACATTCTAAACCATATCTCACAGTATAAGTGGTATTTTAAAGTCAAACTAATTTAGTGGCTTTTTTTTACTTCATTTTACTTTCTCAGAATAGCATCAAATATTTAATGAACTGCACTAAACTGAGGAAAAGAGAAGCATGGTCATTCCAGAGTCATTAATGATCTGAACAAGTGGGGTGAATATGGAGGTGGGGGGAGCGTGGGGGGGTGGGAGAACGAGGTGGTGCCAGGTATAAGAAATACAAGAATTTCATCTTGATCATCTTTATTCGTGGGGGCGCTGATACTGACATACCCCTTAGAGAGCATAAAAATGCCTTTATTAAAACAATGGCTAATAATTGCAGAACCAGCCATGTGCTAGGCAAATTTCTCATAATAATCCTTTCAGTTCTGTGCCAGAAAGGGAGGTCATAATTATGCCCATTCTAGAGGTAAGGAAACCAAGGCCTACAGAGGCTCAACATCTTATTGGATATGAACATCTTCTCGGGAGCAGAATCAGACTCTGGTTGTGATGTCTGAGCTCTTGCTCACAGCTATGCTGCTTGGACTGCAGGTGTCAGGGCCATGCACTGGGGATGGGGTGTTGCATTTCTGGATCTGCATTGTACTTGCGTGCGCTCTGGCCTTCGTGGCACCAAGCACCGGAATCGTGCTGATGACTGGTCCCCAGTTGGTGTGTTTGGTTTTCCACCCCCAAGTTAATTCCTATGTACGCTGTGTGTCTGGCTGTCAGTGTCCTGGACTCTAATGAAGATCTACAAAGGCAGGTCTTCTGCGTTCCTCACCTGCTCCCGTAGGACCTGGCAGGGTGGCCAACCTCCTTGGGCTCTCCAGGAGTATTTGTTGACTGAACAAGTGAACAGCATCAGTACCCATTGACTGTTTACTTTCCCAGTGAAGTTTCTGTATTATAAATGGTTAGAGAAGGACCTACTTTTGGAGCTGCACTTTAAACAGACTCTTGAAGTGTCTTATGATTGAAAGGAGCTTCCTGTTTCAAGCTCATGTTCGGCAGAAAGGACACAAAGAAGGCAGGAAGACAAAAAGCTTGGTTTGCATTTGACTGACATTCCCTACTAAAAATGTTAATAAGCCAGCTGAGAAACCAGAGTCTTTGCTATAGTTCCTGAATTGGTTTGAAAAGGAGTGGACTGACCCTTGTAAATGAGTTTAACTAGCTTTTTCACATGGATAGAAACTGTCAGTTTTCTGTCATGTACGCTGCCTCTAGCAGCTCCTCATGTTTGCAGGTTGGGAGACACAGGGATTTCTTCCTGATTTCCTACAACCTTTGGAAAGACCTTCTCCTTTCCTTAGAAGCAGCCTGCTGTGATGGACACCAAACCCAGCTCCTCTTCCTCCCTTCACCTTTTACTGTTGCCAAGGTCCTTGTCTTCTCTCTTCTTAAATGTCTGACAAATGCAGACTCCAGTCTACTCTCAAGGTTCTCAGGAAAGGCTCCTTGGGTGGAGGGTAGTGACACTTTGGTGTTGGGAGCCATGTGAACACTCTGGGAGGGAGACATCTGAGCAGGTTGCCCTGCAGGCTGACAGTCAAGGTTACCTGCCCTCAGCTATCCTTCCTCCACCTGTTCCAACCCAGCCTCTGGGTTATAACTGGCAGTTTCCTTTCCCCTAGGCTCAGACCTGACCTGTTGAAGGTGCCAGAAGCCCAGACCTGGACATATTAGCTTTGATGCCTAGAATCAGAGGTTGAGGCTTTTTCCTCTGTCCAGCATTCAGTATCAGGAAGATGCCCAGTTATATCACGGACATTCATCAAAATCAAAGATGTGTATTTCCTCATTCTCCATTCCCTCCTCACTCTTAAAAAACAAAATAAAACAAAAATAAACAAAAACAAAAATAATATCTGATTAATAATAAACCTATTCTACAAATCTTACATGTATAGAGATCATAGAATTTTAGTCTAGAAGAGAATGAATGTTTTCTAGTATGGGGCCAAAAATTACAGTGATTTCCTATTCCTTGGGCCTCTGATTGCCGATTTCTTTAGATGGCTTTGACATAATTTTACAGCTCTAGACACAACTTCACTAAAGCTTTTGAGCTTCTGGTAAGTATTGGCAATTTATCTTTGAATAGATGACAGTGTAAGAGTTTTATTCAAATGGGAGAAAACAAGAGTCATTTTACACCAACTTTATAGAAAGAGATGGATATTCCAGACATATTGTTAGGGAGAGATGTGCACAGGAGAGATGGCTGTCTCCTTTGTGAGATCCAGGGCCAGCAGCACTTTTCCCTGGAGGGCTCCTACACAAAGGCACAAAAGCAGTAGGCAATGCAGGTATTTATACTCCTAGAAAATTGGTAGAAAATGTGAGAAGATCTCACTGTTTAGGAAAGTAGTAGACAAAGAAAAGAAACTTCAAACATTGTGTGCTACCCTCAAACTCTTCAAGAACTTCTCTTTGATGTGCAACAGAGATTGGGGACACCTGCAGGTTTATGGTTCTCAACTTGTTAGGGGACAGACAGATGGGGATGGTAGGAATTCAAGGTTAAGAGAATAATTCTGTAAAATGGGCCCACTGTGCCGACGCTCACATGCTTTCTTTGCCAAAAAACAATTTAGCTGCAGCCCTGCCTGGCCTAAACGGACAGAATATGTCACATTTCTCAGCAAACTACCTGTTATCTACAAGGAAATGCAGGCAGGAAAGGACATTGATAAGAGGAACCCAAGTTACTTTAAAGGGAGAGGCGTTTATGACCCTTTTCACAGACCAGATTCCACAAGCTAAGGCTTAATTCTCCCTCACCATAAAACCTGCAAAAATGATTAGGAATCCAACTAGAACTGCTCAACGTGGGCCAACGGGACCTAGAATTGTCATGGCAATATGAACTTGAAAGTCTGATGCTGTCAGTTAGCCGGGCGCGGTGGCTCAAGCCTGTAATCCCAGCACTTAGGGAGGCTGAGACAGGAGAATCGCGGGTTCAAAGCCAGCCTCAGCAATGGCGAGGCTGCTAAGCAACTCAGTGAGACCCTGTCTCTACATAAAACACAAAATAGGGCTGGGGATGTGGCTCAGTGGTCGAGTGGCCCTGAGTTCAATCCCTGGTACCAAAAAAAAAAAAAAAAAGTCAGGAAGTGGAACTGGCAGAACTCTCTGGAAACTTCTCTGGGATCCTAAATAAAACCGGAGTGCAGGAGAGGCATGTTGTCCCATCCCTCTCTGAGAGGACCCACTCTGTCCCTTAAGAATGTCCCCTTTCCCTTTTCCTGTTCCTTCAATAAACTCATTCCTTTTACTCTGAGAGATTTGACATCTTCCTGACTGTATTCCAAGCATCTGGATTTGAAGAGGGTCTTCGTGTTGCCTCAGTTTCTCAGAAGTTCTCAGCTCGGTAACAAAACCAGCTTGTGTGGTTGACTTTCCTCCTTTCCACAGCCCACAGAGCTCCCTGTAGCCTTTCCTCTCCCGCTTCTCCTGTTGGTCAGGCTGGTTGGTAGAGTGAACACACATTTGCCTTCTGTATTTTCACAGGTAGAGGAGAAGCTCTGAAGCCCTGATGAAGGTACAGCAATTATTTGATTTGGAGTTGCTGTTCGACCTTGGTAGTGACTTTCCCAGATAATAGTGTTAAATGACACTGATCCTTCTGCCACTAACAATTTTATTTTATTTTTGTAAATTATCTTGGGGATCAGAATTGCTAATATTCCTGTGGATTAGTCACAATTTCCTTCTTTTGTTTTTATCCTACCTCTTTCATCTATATTTAGAGTCTCTGAATCCAAGGGAACTCAATCACTCCCTACTAATGTATAGAGAACTTTTATTTGAGCCCCCAAGTTATGATTTCATGGTAGAATGATTTCTCACTTTTAAATTCTAAATATTTTCTAGTTTGTAAATGCCTAGCTCTCATGTGTGGCATTTTCCCCCTTCCCCCTGCATGACTTAGGTACATTTGTATGAAACCAGAACCTTCATTTATTAAAAGTTCATTTGCGGGGCTGGGGTTATGGCGCAGTGGTAGCGTGCTCGCCTAGCACGCGGGAGGCACTGGGTTCGATCCTCGGCACCACATAAAAATAAAATAAAGATATTCTGTCCACCTACAACTAAAAAATAATAAATATTTAAAAAAAAAAAAAAGTTCATTTGCTCCTGCTGCTCATTCTCCACCTGAAGTTCTAATCCTCTGTTTCTGACGACGTGATCATTTCCACAGCAACCAATTGCGGTGCTGCTGAGCCAGGCTTAGACTTCAGGACAGGACTGAGCAACAGGGGCCGATGAACACGGAAGAAAATAAAGAGTGCCATTTATATGCAAATGTCCTTAAAGGTAGTGCCGGGAGGTGGG